>JBBBVU010000010.1:2697066-2708484 GCA_037177055.1 Atherinosoma microstoma
TAATATGGAGCAAAATCTCTGAGGAATGTTTCCAACACCTTGTTGAATCTATGACACCAAGAATTAAAGCAGTTCTGTTCTGTGTCCCAGTGAAATCATTCACAGCACAAACTACCACAAAAGCAGTTTTGAATACTTTGACAGTTGTGACAGTTTGTTTTTATCTGCAGAAATATGAAAAATCTTTCCACTGTGAATTTCAGTACCCCACCTCCACCCCCCCACCCCCACCCCTTCTACACACCACACACAGGTTTTTTCAAACAGAGATTGTCACATTTTCCTTGATTTTCCTGAGAAGCTTAATCTCTGTGAACATGAGCTCAATCTTTGTCTTACATTGTGCTGAGTGTTTTTATTCATGTGTGTTCACCGTCAGCTCTCTCAGACGGAGCCGTACCTCTCATGTCATCCTGTTACTCCACCGCCAGCAAACAGCAGGAAGCCTTTCAGCTGTCACCACCACTTCAATTTCATTTCATTGCTGATTATGGATTTATTTTAAATGACCTCAGGAGATGCCATTTTTCATTTGAATGATGGATTTTAACAAAAAAAAATCCATCATTCAAAAATTATCAATGTTTTCTGAAATACTCGTCCAGAAAATTCAGTAGTTTCTGTTTTTCTGAAACATTCTGAAAATCATGCGGCCCACTCAGACCATGAAATAACCAACTTTAGAAATCCAATCAAAGACATGCTGTGATGCAGTGTAAACACTTTTAGCCATATTTTTTTCTAACTCTACATATCTCATCTGCCATGCCAGAGATTTAACTTCTTGTTTTGCGCACTGCTTGTTGTTGTATTTACAAGATTGAGCAGTGCTAAGCTGGTAATAATCTGAGGAGCAGGAGGATTAATCCCCCATGAAGGATGTATCTTGTTTGCAGCACTTTGTGCATCCACTTATTCAAGTGTGTCCAGAAAGGGTCAATAGATGGAAAAGGACATCTGCCTGATTATCTTTGCTGTAAGAAGTTGTGTAACTGTCTTGTAAAGCTGGCGGCAAGAGGCCAATCCCGCTCTAATACTGCTGCTATTGTGTCCTTTTCCACTTCCTTGTGACAAGACATTTGGATGCTGGTGTTCATTTGAGATCAAGCTGTATTAGGAGACTTTAGTTGACTCTACAAATCATAGATCATAGAGAAGCGAAAACATGAACATGTGCAACATGCAAGATCTTTCTGAAAATGTTTCTTCTTCTCATTTCTTTACACAATATTTCCTTTTTCTTTCTGTTTTTTAATTTAACTTTTATTTTGCAAGTTATGATTCTCAGTTGGATCTACGACTCATCTGTCATGTCCGGTTTTAAAGGAGTATGATGGTGATAGTCAAAAATCTGAGCTGTGATTGGACCAAACATAAAGATGCTTTTTTAGACGTTTGCCCCAGAACAACCTGCCAAATTCATGTTAAACGTTTTCTTTCTTTTGGCAGAACATGTTGACAAGCCTTTTGTATCACCAGGTCTTACTACTAATTGAGTTTATTTGTGTTACCAATAACAACCAACGTCATCTCAAGACACCTTAAAGATACAGTCCAATTCACCCCACATGTAATCCTATTAAATACCATTCACTGTAATCAGATTATAATCCATTTAAATCAAATAAAATTGAAATGCAGTATTGTAGACAATGACTACCAAAATAATTTACAGTAAATCTCTGGACTATTGAAATGGATAACATTTTTTCAGAAGATCAACCACATGTTTCATTTTCTTGCTTATCAAGCTGCACATATCTATAAAAATATTTATCAGACATCAATGAGTATTTTAAGAACAAATATTTGATGTTAAGGTTGTAAATCAGAATTTTGATCCTGGTACGATATTATATGGATTCAATGGATAAGGATTTGATGTTGACCAGTATCACAAATTCTACCAGGATACAATTTGGATTGTATTAAATTCAGGAACCATCAATCAATGTTTGATGTTTTTCAGTTTGACCTGATGCTATCGGCTCGTTGATCATTTAATCAATGTTCAATAGATCGATAGTCATGAAACTTATTATACACATGGTCTCAGATTATAGTTTTGCTTTTAAAGGCTGTGCAAAGTTTTGACCTTTGAGTGAAAAATTGAAATGAGATCATAATAAAAGGAAATGAATTAGTTTTGATAAAGAGGGTTGGTGCTGAAATGTTAAGAGCAACCAGAAATACTGTGTGCAGCTGGAGTATCAGTTTATTGACCTTTTAGTCGAATATTTGTGTTTATGCAAAGTATTGGTCTTTAATCTTGGAGCTAACCCTTTTTTTCTGTGCGCTGATAATCTGTAATGTCCATTTCTGGCCAAGATGGCACAGGTTCATCAGAGGCGGTCTCATCCATTTATATTCATGTTGAGGATTTACTGAACATCTTTTTTCTCCTGTGTTTATGGAAAGATTAACATGTTTTTGCCTAAATCTGGGCTAACGCTAAATCCCATGAAAACAAAGGCGTCTTCTGCCTGTCAGATTCAGTCTGGTTGCTGCTTTTCTGCCTTATTTTTCCTCTTCTGTGTTCATGTTTTCTGTGTCCAAGTCCAATAGAAAATGTTTTTTTTTTTTAAACTTGTTATAGATTAATGGATCTCAGTCACTGTAAATAATTAGGTCTCCTTTGAATAAAATGTGTTTGTTTGTGTCCAGAATGTGTTTTCAGACGGCTCACTTTTACATTGATGACGTCTCATCACCCAGAGTCATTGCTGCCCAGTCCACTGCTGTGTCAACATGTGGTAACCCAGACACACTCACACACACATACAATACTTTCAGCATTTGTTAAAAACAGTTGTTTTATGCAAAAATACTGTTAAAAACTGATGATAGTTACCCAGCCCCTCTGGTGAGATTCAATTCAGTTCACTTCAGCTTTTATTTTTATAGCGCCAATCCACAACAAAGACCTCTCAAGGCATTTTACAAACATAATCAATTCAAGCCGATTCTTTGTGATCCAATTAAAATAAATCTACATTAGTCCAGTTTATAATAACTGCGTTCATACAAGCCACTTCCTAAAATGATTACCTAGTAAGCCAACAGATTGCATTGAATCTTCTCTTCATTTCCTGTCACATTCCCATATACATGCTTGGGGTTTGAACTGTTTTGTGGTATGGAGACCAATGCTTGGTAGAGTGTTTTAGCTGAGTTTCTCCTCATTATTTTGGTAAGCTACATGTTTGGATTACTGCTTCCATGTGTGTGCAAACATCTTCTGTACTGCACGGATCTCATGCTTCCCCCTGTATAAGGGGGCTCTTGTGAAGAAGAAGGCAAGGCACGTGGTGAAAAACAAAAACATTATGTGTCAATATCCACAACTGCAACCAACGTGTGTTGGCTAAAACAAGACAGTTTCATAAACTAAATTATTTGATTTCTTACAACTAAATCAGTATTTAAAAATCATTAACTATCCCCATAATGTGTAACCTACGGCGCCCATTTGGTAACCTCTGAAGAACATACTGTATATTAAATGCATGGCCACAGATTACTAACGAGCCAACAGCTTGCCCAATGTCCACATATTGTTTTCGTTTCACACTGTGCACCTTGAGCACCTGAATTCAGTGTCTCTTATTAATTATGATTCTGATTAATTGTAAGAGATCTCAGGATTTCATGTTAATATACAATTTTCTTCTTTATATATGTATATTTTTAGTAGGACATATGTCCCCCCAGGGTTACCTTAGATAGGCCAGGGATATCCTGCAGGTTTTAGATCTTCTTCCTGCTCCAAGACACCAGATTAAATTAAAACATCTTCAACAGCTTTTTGTCTGGTTCTGCACAAGCCTGTTAATCTGAGTCAGGTGTGTTGAAGCTGGAAACATCTAAAATCTGCAGGACGGCGGTTCTCGAAGACAGGAACTTCGGTGTACTGGATGTCCCGTTTCTGTTTGTTGTTTTGTAGCAAACTGCTCAGTTAGGTGAACCCAGTAAGCTCAGATAGATCATTATAATTCATTCCAAGATTAATGTTGAATTTAGTTAAACCACAATTCCATGTTACTTGTGTGCTATAGCCATAAAAGAAGTCACCTATTATCTTGTAGGCATAGTTTTGTTATCAGTTTCCACACATAACTAACACATGGCCCTGAGTTAACCCTTTAAAGTTCACACTAACAAGAAAAAAAAGACTTACCAACACCTGGCCACAGATGAATATATGTTTTTCTCTGATTGGTAACCTAGAAAAATAAAACAACTCTCTAAAAGTGCCTTTATTTTCAAATGAATTTAAACACTTTTCAAAACTGTCATTTGAAAAGTGAGAAATACTGATGTCCTCAACTGCATAAATGTCATATTTTTTCAGTTTTTTTTCTATTACACATGTAAAAAATGTTTTGCTCCTGTGAATGTTTGATTTTGTAGATGAACACACAACTTTCCCAGCAAAGGATTTTGTCCAACATGTGGCTGAGATGCACAGCATTCAGGGCTTCCAACGAGAGTTTGAGGTACGGAAACAGGAAGCCTGAGTGTCGTCATGTTGTCTGCATGTAGCATGATGATCTGTGACATGATGCAGGGCTGCAACACTACATGTCTAAAGACGATGACGTAGACAAACATGATGATGACTGTCTTCTCAATTATTATAATAATAAAGAAAATGTTGCAGTCCTTCTCATGTGGTGTGAGGAGCATCCATTAATTGTCATGTGCATCGTATCTGTTGTGTTTTGTCTATCGACCAGCAGCACTCTCAATCAATCAAACCGCTTCAACCGAAGGAAAAGTCGGCACTAAGGCAACCAAATGTCTGGGGCTATTGTGTGCTTTACTTTTTAGCTTAAAAAGTTTTCATGATGATGTTAGATTACAGTTAAATTTGTTTTAAAAAAAGAAAGTATTAGAATATCAAAAACTTAAACCCATTAAATCACTGCAATGGAGCACATTTCATATAATAATGGAAAATAGACAAACTTTTTATTTTGGATTATTATTGCAGTAAATTATCACACAGAGTGAATTAAGGATTATTCTCAGTATTAGGTGTAGTAAACCTATATTAAGTACAATATTTACTTCCAACCAAAGGATCATCCGAAAGGGTTAGAATGATTTTTAATTAATTATTTGACTCCTTCTAAACAATTGTTTGGTTTAAATTAGTGCTGGGCAAAGATTAAGATTTAAAATCACAATTAAGTCCATGATCTTCTGTGATAAATTACATTGTTATGTAGAAAATGGTAATGTATTGCAAACTTAAAAAAAAAAAAGTACCTCTTCATGAGCAAAAGTTCAGCAACCTTTGGTCTAAAAACATTTACTTTTATAAGCAAATAAGCAGCTTTTAAACAGCTGTACTCTCTTTACACAGGTAAAATATTTCCTGTGAATCTTAACTTAAACATCAATGTAATAACTTTCAGGATTTATTAGTTAAAAGGTAACTGTCCAGTCCACAGGATGAATTTTGAAGCTGTGTGAAGCTGCTTCTTTCTGAACACAGAGGGAACATTATCTGATTGTGAATTTCAGCCATCAGGTTGGAACAGACTAAAAACTTAATTACAATCTCAGTACTTCGAGATTATGAAAAAGGAATTAATGTTTAGAGAAAAATCAAGATACAGACCCCAAATTTGTGCAAATATTCAGTTAATCTACATTTCAACATATCCTCTTAAAATTCCCGTCATGACATATAAGCAGTAGTAGAAAAAGACACATGATCAGTAACAATATGACGACATGTTTAGACTGTTCAAAAGTTATTCAACAACTTTTTAAAACTTTAAAATAAAAAGAAACTCTAAAATATTTCTTGCCTTACACTTTCCTCACTTATTCTGAGAACCAAGCGCAGTACATCGGGAATGAGTTTTCATTAAGTATTTAAAGGGGATTAAACATGTAGAGACTTAGATAGACACCGGTTCATGTGAGCGCTGCAGCAGGCCGTCCACAGATGAAGCTGGTTCAGTGAGCGCTAGACTTTGGGAAAAAACAAAACAAATAACGAAGGTGGATACACATACACAAAAGCTTGTAAAAATAGACAATCTTCTGCAGATAAAAGAATTAATAAAAATAGTTTTGAGGTTAAAAACATATGTTTAGAGCGAGTATAGAAGAAATAAGATATGGGGAATGTGTATGTTGCACAACTCTGGACTGTAACTATTGTGACTGATGATAATGCATTAATGTGTCCAGCCTTAACCATAGCAAAAAAAACCCATTGCAGCTTGTTCCTCTTCAACCAACGTAAAACCAAAAACTATTACATGTTGGTAATATTAATAACTTTTAATTTAATTTCCCCTTTGTGCCATCTCATCTAAAAAGGGATTTTATGTGGAGTTGTTGCTTTCTTTCTGTTGTCTTTTCATTTATTTATTTTTTGTTTTTGCACCTCTTTGGTTCCCTGTGTTGTCATGGAAACATCCTGGCTGCCTGCTTCTTCATCATCCTCATCATTAGATACTGAAGGAGAGTTATGAGGTAAGACACTCTCCTCCAGAATAAAGAAAGTCTGTGGAGACACTGATGGATGCTGCTGCTGCTACTGTTGCATGTCATACAGTCATGTGAAACAATAAATACACTCTCTTTCAGTTCTAAGGCTTTCCAAATCAGCATCATCTGGTCAAGTTCTGGTCTTAACATTAGATGATTGCAACATCAGATGTACAACAACCCATAATATGTTACATGTAACATGTTTATTTGGCAAAATGACTCCAAAAATGCAGAAGCAGTATGTGAGACATGGAGCACACCCTTATAAAAGTGTACATAACATGGGAGTCTTCTTGTTCTTTTCACCCACAAATCCAAAATAATTTCAGAACTTCCCCATGATTAACACTGTCCTCTCGACCGTCTTGCCAGCTGCACACTGACATGTGCAGAACTGACTTCCTGCTGAGCAGAAGAGACACAGAGCAAGTCTGGGGTTTTCTTCTTCTCTGAATCTCTCTTTTTAGTTTGTGTTCTGGCAACAAAACCAAATACTTATTTGAGTAAACAACTCATAGAAGATAATTTGAATTGCAAAAAGAGAGCTATTCTTGCTCTGTTGAATCATTGCACCTATTCAAACTAAATCAAAATGAAGTACTAAGTTTTTTTACCCACTCTTTCTGCATTTCAGCCCTTTTTGTTTTATAAATGAAAACACAGTATGATATATTCTGTTCTAATTTAGCTTGTTTGCCTTGTTTGTCTCAGCCTTGGGAGCTGATGAATACATCAGCATTGTGCATTTTGCATTGTACACATGCAAAAAGTTCAGATTCATCAGAATCTATCCACACATAAAGAAAAAGTGTGGTGAACAGTCATGTAAATGAGCTGACTTTCATCCAAACTCTGGCCTGCATACTGTCAAATACAAGCGCCAACTGCAAAACACTGAAGTCTACAAAATGTAAATCTATTGCACATCAGCTACGACACTGTGTTTGAATTATTTAATCAAATACACAATTCGTTTGATGATTAAAGCCAAACTACAGAACTCTACTGAGATGTCATACATAACGATGGTAAATTCAGCATCTATCTTCGTCCTGCCTCTTCTCTGAGCTCTCTCTAGACAGTAAAAGTTAATCCAACCCTTACAGAGAAACAACGTGTGTGATATTTATTCCTCATGTGATCAACATAAAATGTTTCAAATCCATGTTTCCACATATGCTTCACATATAAATTGCATATGAACCACATTTGGAGTACATGAATATGTTCCAAAACCTTTTTTCTACGTTTTGTGTTTTGTTTTTGGTTTTTTTTTACTGTAAGGGAACATTTACCTTTATCATTTTCTCTGTCCCTTTCTCTTTCTTTTCCTTTATTCCTTCAATAATGTCCTCTTGGTTTTTTTCCTGCGGAATCAGCCATGCTGCGCATCCAAAACAACAATGTGTTGATATCCAGTGGCGGATGCGGTGCTTATAGAGCAAAATGCAGCCATCATGTGATGTTCTCAGCTGGAAAAAAAAAAGTTATGAAGTCTGGTTTTTCAGCCTGCAAGGACCCGACATGAATTTCAGTGTTCCATCAAAACACACCAGAAGCACTGGGTTTTAAGGTGGGAAACTTACTTGGTGTTGCTCTAATAAAGATTTAGTGAAACCTCTGCAACCAAAACCAACCTCCATCATCTGGTCCAGTTTGCAGTTACCCCGGTTCTACAAGTAAATATCCAGAAACCCAAACTTTTTCATTCTCATCCTCTGTGGTGAGAACTGTGGTCCTGGGCTATGGTTCTCTGTGTGACTTGGACATATAAGTCCAGAAGTTAGGAAGTCCACAGCTTTACAAGGCATCAATGATGCCCAGGAGGCGAGGCACACAGATCCATATCTTTGGAAAGCATTTGTAAGGACCCTAACAGATTGCTGGGCCTCCACCGTCAGGGCTTTAGGAAGCAGAATGTCCTCACAGTAGTCCACCATCATCTGGTGTGGAGTCACTGGTCGCTCTCTAATGGGTCTCCTTTCCCCTTTTCTCTGACTCTGCTCGACTCAAACGGGCATGTGACGGGGCTCCCTGACACCACCCTCTCTAGTGTCTGTTTCACAATGAAAATAATCATCATTGCACTGCTGTTATGTACAGTTTTACAGCTATTCTGTCCTCTAATCAGGCTGCCTTACCAACCACAACACACTTCACTCTGGGTTTGCTGCTGATCCAGAGGATCTTTTTAAACACGAGGTCTCATGTTTAACTAGTTGGGACCAGATGGTTTTTTATGATCTGATACATGAAACCTTTAAACTGAAAGAGAGTGAACTACATTTTTCAATGAACTGTAGCTGTGTTTTTGTCTCTTTTTGTGTTGAAAAATGTGTCATAATGTGAAAAATATGACCCACAATGCAGGTGATGTTAGTGGATTTATTTATGAGAAACATGGTCTACATTTCTATTTTTAGTTTCTTTACCATAACATGACATCACATGCTTAGAAATGTAATTTAAATCAATAAACTGAAAGGAGTAATAAACAATAATTCATTATTTTAGATAGAAAGAATTAAAAAAAAATGTATGTGAAGACCTAAATGTGTAAATTCATCTGGAGTATAGTATGACGTCACATAGCGTCTCCCTGTTGATAACCAGCCTCCTGTTATTGTCAGCTGCCTGAACAAAGTGCAGCTGAATGAGGATAGACATTTAAACGAAGTATGACGTTTAAAAGGAAAAACAAAAATGTGGCAGTGGTTCGATGACGTGAATAACTAGGCTGGTTAGGAAATTACTTTGTTCTGTGCTGAAGAAAAGAACATTGAGAAGTTGTTCAGTATTTTCACAGAAAAGCATTAATAAAACAACATATAGAAACATGTATGATCAAATGCATTCACATACTTTTATTATGTGACTTATTTGGTGATCAAAAAAGTTCATTTAGATCCTTGTCTGATACATCAACCACTGCAGAGTCATCAGAAAACCTCAGAAGGTCTATGCAGTAGTTGGAGTCCGTGGTGTTGAGGGTGAAGAAGATGAAGAAGCAGGGAGGGGACAGTAACTCTTAACTATGATTTACTTGAAAATAAATCTGAATCAAGGAACTCTTTGAGGTGCCATGACTCCCTCCCCCCACACAGAATGGATCATGAAGTATTAATTTAATACTCTTCAAAATGATAAATCAATGTTTATGAAGACATTTTCTTTTGCTCCAGATTCACCTGATTGTGTTGAATTTCAGCACATGGTATATGCTTCATATTGTTTGTGTATGTTCTTTTTTCTAGGAGGTGCAGGCGTGCACGGTGGACATGGGGATGACCACGGACAGCTCCAACCATCCCGACAACAAGACTAAAAACAGATACAGCAACATTTTGGCCTGTGTGTATACATCAACACATACCAGAAGAATATGCGAGATATAAAGAATTTATATATTTTTTCACATGAAGATTAAATTTGAGGAAAATGGCGTGCTGTGTATTCAACCATGCAATTTTATGGGGTATGCGATTGAAACCAACAAACAACTGACCCACTGTTACGATTTGACATCAAAACCACTTTTGCAGAGTTTGAAGAAAATCATGTTTAAATCTCAAATAAAAATAGACTTGTTGCAACGCCACCATTTTTCACCTGTTCAAGTTATTTTCCATATACTACATTTTGGGTGGCTGGGGATTTTATTTAAAGATCAGCCTTTAAAGTGCTAAAAATTCAATAATAAAAGGGATTTGGGTCTTTTTTTTATTTTCCTTGTAGTGTCCTTAGAGGACAAAAGTTATTATTACAACATTGCAGATTAATTTTTATTCCCTCAGATCAAATAACCATGCCTAATCAAAACTACCAAATATATGATTATTCAAAGTATTTTTAACCCTTTAAAAACAATTCAATAACATGAGGTTTGGGAGCTTGAGAAAAAAATGACCTGAGAGGATAAAAAAAAGTCCATAATGATGTAGAAGGGTTAAAAGTTGATATTTTCATTCAATAATGCACCATTATCACACTGCAGATGATTTAGTTTCGTACACCTGCTCGCATAATCTGGTGCTGAATCTTTCCCCAACAAACATGGTTGATTTATCTCATTAAATACTAAACATTAATTAAGATTTTAGTCATTTTCTTCATTCCAGTCTGAGCTGACAGGGGTTATTTTTCTCTTCTTCATCCCTCAGATGACCACACTCGAGTGCAGCTTTCACCGCAGGCTGTCAGAGAAGGGATGACGGATTACATTAACGGCAACTTCGTGGATGTAAGAAGTTTTTGGTTTCATTTTTATGCTGCAAACAAATTCATTTCTTAATTTTTTATTTTCCCCCCAAGGCTCATTCCTGTACATTCACTCTGTCAAAACATGTTACTTTCAGAGCTGCTGTGTTTGCACCTCATATCTTTATAAACAAAAGTCAATGTACCCTATCAAAAATTTCTGAATCTATTCATAAGATGTAATATTGTTAGAAATGACCTGCATGACTCTCCATTATGTTTGTACCCATGCCGTTAAAACCTCTCTCCCAGCATCTTGTTGCTGAGTGAAAGGCAGAGGCCACATAAAAAGCCCCCACAGCAATCACAGCCTCTTTAGAAAGCCCACATACGAGTTACAAAATTGGTTGAGCGTCTCTCCTTCTGACACTTTTGTCTGTGCCTCGCACAGCGGTGGAAACTTCATTCTGTCAGTCAGTCATGTGAAGGTTACTGCAGTATTAAAATACGTGATTAAATCTATGTGGAAAATCTTTGACACTGTTCTGAATTAAATAAACCATGCTCCCAAAAAATTATAAGGCCAAAAGGTTGACTTCATGTATTTTTTTTTTTTTTTTTTTTTTTTTTTTCAACCCCCTTCTTGCCCACCCCTGCCACAAACAAAACGATGGCCTGGCTGTTGTTTTGTCACAAACAACTTTCCCC
>JBBBVU010000010.1:2708714-2724270 GCA_037177055.1 Atherinosoma microstoma
ATCTATCTATCTATCTATCTATCTATCTATCTATCTATCTATCTATCTATCTATCTATCTATCTATCTATATTCCTTATTATCTTTATTACTATGTCATGATTGCACATAGTCTTAATCCTATCCTAAAATGAGAGTGGTTGGAGGGCTGTTTGGGTTTCTACTGTAGGTTCTTTGTGTGGTTTTTCTTGTTCTTTTTTCCAAAAGGAAATTGTGCATACATTTTTTATGTGGATGCAACTCAATGTCATGGCTTGCATAACTATCTAAAACCAAATGAATCAAGTTTTTTGGGGAAAAAAGGTGCTCCATTTCTTTCCAAACCTGATGTAGCTGCTGTGTTTTTCAGGGTTTTAAGAGTCCACGTTGGTACATCGCTGCTCAGGGCCCTCTGAAGGCCAGCATAGAGGACTTCTGGAGAATGATCTGGGAGCAGAATGTATGCATCATCGTCATGATCACCAACCTCACAGAGAATGGACGAGTGAGTGATCAGATCTGAAATCCAGTCACTATCTGAAACCATCTTTTATGCTCATAGAATAAAAACAGTTATGTGATCTGACGTGAAACACTGAGGTCAACAGGGGTGATCATCTCTACTTATGTTGAATAAAATTTAAAAAAAAAAATAATTTATTTTTTTACTACTTTTAATTCTAAAGTGATGATTGATTTTTATTTTGATAAATACCATAAACTGAATTTTCATCAGATAATTTTTTTTTTCACAATTTGATTTGTATTTGTCTTCAGAAAAAGTGTGATCAGTACTGGCCAGCGGAGGTCCAGGAAGAGTATGGCAGCTTCCTGGTGACGGTGAAGAGCACTAAAGTCCTCGCCTATTACACCAAGAGGACCTTTGCTGTTCAGAACATCCACAATAAAAAGGTCTGCTGGTGTCAGTGAGCAGGTTTACACAAAAATATTCACATATTTTTCTGTTTTCTGTCAGATGGGTAAAAACTTTAGAAATAGGAACTGAAAAGCAGTCCACCATAATGTCAACTCATAATCACTTATAGTATTTAAAAACTGTCACAAAATCACCATTCAGCAAACTTAAAGACATCTGATTTTGGCTTTAACCCTGCCTAACACACACCCATACACACATCATTTCCCGTCTCATATAGTAACACGCTCATTGGCTTAAAGTTTAAAAGTTATCCGCTGGATGAACGTTGATGACCCCTGTAAACTTTTATGAATATCTTTGAAATGCTAGATGCACAAGGAAGTTTTTGAGGCACAAATTGAAATTTGTGAAAATTGGAAAATAAAGTTGTTGTTTTTTTAAAGGCTATTTTAGTATTTCTATGCAAAAAGAACTTTCTTGAGACACAATTCTTTTTCCAAAACTAGTGTGGCTTATTCATCATGACCATTTTAAATTAAATCAAACTTTATTTATAAAGCACTTCTCACACAAAAGCAGCACAAAGTGCTTTAAAAAACTACTTTTTAATATATAAAAAACAGAAGAACAAAAACAACCCCAATATTTTTAAAGCAACACTACATAATTTTCTTACTTTTAAACTGCTTCTGACTCATTTTGGTGATACATTGACATCATTATGTACAATCCTGCAACTGTTGTTGTCTTACAGCGTCCCGGGGCTGAGAAATCATACTTTACAACTTTTTTCCCAGCTGGAGGCATCATGTTTCAGCTTTGTTCAACACACTGGTTTTGGATATGCACCGTAGCTAAATTATCAGAGAGACACAAAAGGGGTCTTATTGGACATTTTTGGGAAATGCTTGGTGACTCTGGGGCAGATACATCTATTTCTAGATGTTCTGCATGATTTTCAGATTTTTGATTGCAGTTTGTTCACCCGTTGTTTTTCTCTTTGCACATTTTAACCGGGCTGCTCCTGTCTTGGCAAGCGCACTTCTTAATTAAATAAAAGTAGAATAAACATAAAATTTAACGTCATCCTCAATGTGACTTATTTTATACACAGTTAGGTTGAATTTCAAAGCCTTATGTTTGTGATATACTTCAGTAAATAACTTAGTTTCTTTCCCATGTATGTTTAGTGGGACAAGAATAGTGGTCCAATTAAATAACTGGGTTGTATTCCAGCCATAAATCAATCGTGCAGGAAACTGGCTGCAGAAAAGGTGTCAGAAGTTAATATCTGAGAGTAATGATGGATTTTGTCAAAATATTAAAACTTCCCTTATAAACTTGTTCACTAAAAACTAATTTTTATTCATTGTTAGTATTTTTTTGTGTTCCTCATTTGTCTTGTCCTCTTGCAGGGATCTCTGAAGAAACAGGGTAAGGAGCGGACGGTGGTACAGTACCATTACACCCAGTGGCCGGACATGGGCGTCCCAGAGTTTCCTCTGCCACTGCTCAGCTTCGTCTATAAGTCATCCAGGGGAAAGACAGATGAGATGGGGCCAGTGGTGGTGCACTGCAGGTGAGATGAAGCCATGCTTTCACTGTCATCGTCATCTGATTAAACTTTAAAATCACATTTTTCTTACCTTGCCTCTGTGCAGTGCTGGTGTTGGCAGGACAGGCACATACATCGTCCTGGACAGCATGCTGAAGCAGATAAAGGAGGAAAGCGCTGTCAACATTATCGGCTTCCTTAAACACATTCGTACACAGAGAAACTATCTTGTTCAAACTGAGGTCAGAGCTCAATACATTTCAGTCTATTCTGCTTCTTAACCAGAGGCTGTCTCTAGAGGATGACTCATTTTTGAAAGATGTTCATGCATACTTGCAACATAGCTGAAAGGATGACGGTATATAAGCTAGGAGGGTTTGTTAACCCCCCGAAATGTGTCATTACTTATACTGTCAACAATTTCTCAGGAACATTACGTGTGTAACTCTATGGGGTATTTATCGCATTTATGCAACAAAAATAGATCTCTATCACTACTATGTTGCTAAGATACCTCTATTTTGACCCAGAAATGATGATGAAGCCACTTCCTGTCAACCCTTCAACCAAACAGATAGCTTAGATTGACACTAATGTCCAATCAGGAGCAGCCAAAGATCAACAAGTGAACAGATAGTTATATCTGAAAAAACAAACTCTAACCTATGGCTTATCACTCAGTAAAATAATATGTACAGACATATGTAGTTTAGGTACACTTTCAAAGAGGAGTAGGGAAATGCCTAGAATTCCTATTTCGCTTACTCAGAAAAAATGGTTCGTAATTCCTGATCATTTATTTTATAATCTAATAGACATAAACCCCGTAACCTCCTACAGTAAGAAGAATCACTTGAATCACTTTTCAAAACAGTAAACAATACAAAGAAAGGACATTTCTAAAAATTTCACAAAATTAGTATCTGATTCAACTGTCAGTTTAGTTTCTAAAGTCCCTTTTTCTGCTTTATTCTGGCTTTTCCTTTTTTATGAGTTTAAGACATCTCTGTGATCCAAACCGTTATTGAATTGATTGTATAAAATGTAATAAGGATGTTTGCTTGAAAACAAATGAACGTCTCCTCTTACGTCATCATAAGTTTGATATTTGAGGATGTTTAATATGTTACTAAACTTTGTTTAATCAATGTGACTTAATCAGGTTGAATGTTTTATATGCCAAACACTTTTTATGATATGATGAGTTAAATATAACTGAGTCATCTGCATAGAAATTTTTCTGAACAATTTATGTCTGTACTGTAGACTGTATTGATCAAACATCTGATTGTTTGATGGATATTTTCTTTTCGAAGGATGAATTGGAACATGAAGGTTAGCTTTCTCTGCTGAAACAATGATTAGTTCAACCAGGTTAGATCTGGGATGATCTGTGATCAGCTAATATCACAGAAGAACTTTGAGTCTTGATTGGAGCGGTGGCTGAACAATTTCTTCTCTCAATGTAGGAACAGTATGTTTTTATCCATGATGCCTTGGTAGAAGCCATCTTGTCTGGAGAGACAGAGGTTACAGCGGCTCAATTGCACAAATATGTGAATGAGCTGCTGACCACAGGGCCTGCTGGGAGGACGCAACTGTGCAAACAGTTCAAGGTGAGCGGTTCATCAGTGACAAATTATCCAAATGGCCCCATTTACACCTACTAACAATTCCTGGGTTTTCCAATTCCATTCAATTTTCCAATTCAGCTTTATTTGTATAGCGCCAGTTCATGACAACGGCATCTCCAGGCAATGAGATCACAAGTGGGTAGAGCTAAATGTAAATGTGAACGTTTTCAAGACAGGCAGGAGAGGCTTTCAGATCCGATCACTTACACCACATTTAGAGGTGATCTTAGACATTTGTCTTTATTTCTGTCTGAATTCCTATGATAATCAAGGGAAGTACATCCTGGGGAAAAATACTGAGAGCACAATCTGACCTGGCATGTGTCCATGCAAGCAGTGGAGTGACCACAATGGTTTTCGCTCTCCAGGTTTCTGGAAAACTTTGCATTGTTCTAATGGTAGCATTAATCTTTGATGTTGGTTTCTGCAGAAACATTGAACAAAGCAGGTTAAAATCTCCAGAACTGTCCTATCAGTTACTGTTTAACATGCCTAAACCCAAACAGATTTAGTGTATACATACTAGAAGGCAGCCATGCACTTTCTTGCTGCACAGTTGGTTGTCGGAGCCTATGGACAAGACTTGGAAGCTCCTGCAGCCTCAAATGTCAGTCAAAAGCTGAATACAATCAAATCAAATAAAGTTGAAGACACTGAATTTATTTTGACATTTTTGTATCAAAAATAGGCCTGTCAAAGTTAACACGTTAATAATGTGTTAATGCAAATTCCTTTTAAGGGCAGTAATTCTTTTAGCGAGCTATTAACGCACGCACCATCGGCTTAATTTCAGGAAGTGATCTAGAAAGCAGTAGTCTAGTAGGAAATTCTAAGAATTTCAAACAAATAACCTGTTTTGGCTGTCAATTAAGTTGTATTATTTGCTATGATACTACTCATAAATAATTTTTCTTCAATAAAGAGTGGTCCTACCATCTTAGTGACCTTTGTATTTGATTCCTGGTGTCAAAATCATCAGAAAAGTCTGGTTATTTGTCTTTGAATCATGTCTGGTTTTGGAATCTGAATATTGGCGTTTAATTGGTGTTTGAAATTTTTATCATTCTAAATCAGTCACTCCTAAAAATGTAGCTTTGTCTCTCATTCCATGAATGTAAATCCTTACAAGTTGTACCTCTTTGGAAAGGTGGCTAATTAGGCTTTTTATTGGTCAATTACCAATAAAAAGCCTAAGTGCACCAACTACAATTATTAAAAGGGAGAAATTATGAACTGAAAAAATATTTAAAATTTTTTGTGTGAAGTATTTATACTAAAATACTCAGAGTTAATTTTTCTATGATAAAGAATGGTTCTTATGGTCCATCTTAGTGACTTTTCCATTTGATTCCTGGAGTCAATATTCTCAGAAAATTGTGTTAATTTGTCTATGTATGATGGATCTGGAAAACAAAACTGGATAATTGTCAAGAAAAAAAGGTGTTGATTGACGTTGATTGTGATTACTGTATCGTAAAATGCTTTGGATCAACAAAATTTCAGATTTTCTAATGCCATGTTGATTGTTATTTGCATACAGAGCAGTAACTGAAACCCAATCAAAAGTGGTAGCTTATTAGGATCCAAGTGAGATCCACTGACTGCTGCTTTACTGATTCTATTTATTTTAGTCTCTAATTGATGTTTGATGTTTTGCATAGCGAGTGTGCCATTCGGGGATGAAGCAAAGTGACTTCTCTGCTGCTCTCCAGGACTGCAACCGCAGCAAGAACAGAAACTGCTCTATGATTCCTGGTAAGCCTGATGCATGTGTTAAAACGTTGCAACATTTAATGCTAATGCTTACATTTTAATTGAAATCTGCAGTAGCACCATCTGAGATTTCCAGGAGAGATAAATGGTCTCCTTTTCTGTTTTTGCAGCAAACAAGTCACGAGTGCGTCTTTCTTCGACAGCAGGAGAAACTTCAGACTACATCAATGCCTCATACATTTCTGTAAGAGCACCTGAACTCTGCTTGAGTTTAATTTCTCCCAGAGTCAGATTAGAAGATGAAAATCAGTTTGATGAGAACTCTTTTTATGAATCTGTGGGCAGTGTAACATGTTAAATACCTTCACCGCTTTCATATAAAAGTCACAATCAGCAAAGACCTTCAACATTTCTGCAGCATTTTCAACACATTAAGGTTTTGAACTGAATGCCACAGAATTAACATAAAGGCTTCAGCTGCACAAGGTTGACCACGCAGACAGAGAAAAAATAGTTCTTCCACTTTCTTTTAACTAATACTGAAAATATGAGAAGAATTTGCTCAACATTGATCTTGCTGTAAAAAAAACAAAAAAACATTTTTCATAGCTATAGGCAGATAACTGGAGAATCCGGCGATATTATACCTTCCTTTTCTGAGAAATATGAGCTCATCGCCATCTTCTCAGCTGTGTGGCTGTGACGAGTTCTGTAATAACTGTCTGCCATCACGCTATACTGCAGTATTTATTGAGTCTTGAATATTAATTAGCCCACTTCCAGCTTTAGTTTGCTGCACTAGTTTTAAACCATGATTTTGTTTTTGCAGGGTTACAGGCGGAGCACTGAGTTTATCATTACTCAGAATCCTTTACCTGATACCATAAAGGACTTCTGGAGGATGATTTGGGACCACAATGCTCAGGTCATTGTGTCACTGCCTGGGGTGAGCAACTTCTTTTTGATTAAAATTACACAAATCACATTATCATAAGCTGCCAGCTTGGAATTGATCATCTAAGCACCGAAGTCGCAAAACTGCCACTAGCACCAGGCCATTTCTCCAGAAAGAAAGAGAGCTTTCCACCACTAGGTGGCAGATATGTTAATCTTCAATGTAGCAAAATAGACAGAGGCGCACATAAGTGGTGCGCAGGTGCTCATGCACAACCAGAATTAAAAGTGCGTGCCAGATAAAATGTTGCAACGTTCGTTTATTTACCTAAGATTTGGGGATAGATAGGTAGTGTGGGATAAGTCTAATTAGGTTCATAACGCAGTTTGTCTAATGAGCTGTTGAGGGCAGCGTACCACAGGAAAAATAAGACAGAAAAAAAATCACTAGTAGCTCCGATTAAAGAGAAACGAAGAAGAACTAACCCCCTCTGGTTTCTGTCGGAAGGATTAGTCATGCTACTGACTTACTGTTTATGAGCCATTGTTTTAGAACATAGTCAAAATGTCAAAGAAGCTCCATTAAGCAAGTTTAGAAAGTTGCTTTAAAGACCCACTCCTTAACTTTTTTACCTTAAAACTGGGCATTTTGGACTCCAGTGACATCTATTAGGTGATGTTGCAGCTGAGTTTCGCTTTCCGTACACATTAGCAAGTTGATATAAACATACCGGCCATTTTGAACGAGGCTGATTCAGCAAAGAAAAGTTAGAAGACATATCGGAGGAAGAGAGGAAAAGAGAAAGAGACAGAGCAAGAGTTAAGACAAAGTCAAGATAAAACTGTCTTTTACTGGCTGGAGAGATCTCACAGTACATATAGGATGAAGATGATTCTGGATAATCCGCAGCTACATTTTGGTTTTTTGGACAATTTGTTTAGGAAATGATATATATTAAAAAACAGAAATATATGACTTTATATATATTTATGAAATTGTGGTACCTGTCTAACTGTACTCCTAATATTGCTGACTGACTCTGCATCATTGCGTATAAAACCTTAAGATATGAATAGGCTACATTGTTCACTAGTTTCAGAAAAGCTATACCACACAACATGGTCCCCAGGTGGTACTGCTCCATTTTCTACATCTGCATAATGATGTTCTGCTTGAAGTTGTCGACTCGACTCTGGATTGACCTTATAAAACATAAGTGTTGCTAACACATCAGTGATGTATTGTGTGAATACATCACGTGTGAGGCACGTGTCAAGCTGCTTCACAGGGATTTTGAAGGGTCTGGTTTTGTCCATGTCTTAATGCTTTAAAATGGGTTTCAGTCCCTTACATTACAACTTTATAAATACAGTAGCAATGTCAATCATAAGCTCCTCTTTTTTCCTATTTCCGCATTTAAAAACACTGATTTAGCCGGAAAAGCTAACAGATGAGTTACTTTGATTTAAGTTACACCATAATCTTATATTCATTGATTTATTCATCCGTATCTTATAATGTTCCCTAAATCAAAGTAATGTAACAACCCCTTTAATCATTCATATTATACAGAGCAAAGCATAAACACTGGATTAAGAACAATTCCTTTACTAAACATTGAGTCAAAGATGAAACGTGGAGACCCATGGCAGCAAAGTAATTATGAACTGTCAAGCATTTTAGGTTTAATAGGTCAAGTTTACCTTCATGACAACTGTGGGGGGAGTACATTTATTTATAACTCATCCATTAGATGTTATTTAATCTTGAAATTCTTCATAATCTGGGCATGTTCTTTTGATTGACATGTCAGATATCCGGCAGCAAGGAGGCACAACTGAGGTTTTTAGCGGCTAACAGTGCGCCTTAGCTGTAGCCAGCCTACCTTCGTTAGCTGGTTAGCTCCCATTAGCTCCAGGTTAGCTCAGTTAGTTTAACAGAGGATGGCCTTGAGTGGTTAGCAAGTTTACCTTGAATCATCCTCTGTGATAAGGGTGCAAAGGATGGCTCATGTCTACATATGCTTGAGCTGCAGGAAGTATTCCTCTGAGACTATTTCTGCCCAATGTAAAAGCTTATCCTGTCTTAGTGAAGACAACTGACTCCACAAAAATCATAATGATGGATCACAGGGTTATTTTTCTGTCATGTGACTTCCTTTGTTGGCAGATGACTGGGGAGACAGAGCCATGCATCTTCTGGCCACAGAAAGGTCAAACAATCAACTACGGGATGTTCACCATCGTTGAGAGGAGCGAGACTAACATTTGTTTGTCCAATGAGGACATGCTGGTGGTCCAGGACTACATACTGGAAGCCACACAAGTTAGTCAAATATGGAACGTGACACCTTACACCACAGTCATTTTGGTTCACATGTTCAAGCTACTAATTCACATGTTCAAACTACTGATTCACATGTTCAAGCTATTAATTCACATGTTCAAGCTATTGATTCACGTGTTCAAGCTATTAATTCACATGTTCAGGATACTAATTCACATGTTCAAACTACAAATTTACATGTTCAAACTACTGATTCACATGTTCAAGCTATTAATTCACATTTTCAAACTACTGATTCACATGTTCAAGCTATTGATTCACATGTTCAAACTACTGATTCACATGTTCAAGCTATTAATTCACATGTTCAAACTACTGATTCCCATCTTCAGGCTACTGATTAACATCTTCAGGCTACTGATTCACATCTTCAGGCTACTGATTCACAGTTTCAAACTGATTCTCATCTTCAACCTACTAATTTACATGTTTAAGCTACAGAATCACATGTTCAAGCTACTAATTCTTACTATACATCTCTGTTCATCTGGAAAGGATGATTACGTTTTAGAGGTGAGACATTACCGCGCCCCCTGCTGGCCAAACCCGGACAGTCCAATCAGCCAGACCTTTGAGCTGCTTAGCCTGGTCAAAAAAGAGAGCATTGGCAAGGATGGCTCGATTGTCGTCCATGATGAGTAAGACATTAACAATTTGTTAGTATTATCCTTAGAATGATGGTAGCTTTTGGTTTTATACTTGTTTACGAGATATTTCTACATGAAAAATATTTTTTTTTTCCTTTGTTCTTTCAGTGTGGGTGGAGTCACAGCAGGAACCTTCTGTGCTCTGTTGTCACTGACCCACCACCTGGAGTCTGAAGGGTCAGTTGACGTTTTCCAAGTGGCCAAGCTGATAAATCTAATGAGGCCAGGAGTCTTCAGTGATATCGTAAGACTTTTGTCCGTCTTACAATAGGCCTGTATGAGATAATGTCCTGTCTGTTATGCGCTTTGTGTAACTTACACAATAAATTTTTAATCTTAGTTGTGAGGTTACAACTTGATCTCATTCATGATTTTTTTTCAGTAATAATATCAATGTATTCAGGTTAATAGCTGAAATAAGAGACTGAAACAGAAGTTCCATATGTTTGACCATTATCTCTTCGATAAAAGAGGAGATGATGTTGATCTTACAGCCATGGGATTAGCAGTTTATTTTACCCCATTAATATGCAAATTTATGCACAAAGGCACATTAAATTCAGTAGTCATTCATTGTCGAATCCATATGGGATATATGTACTGTTAGTATTAGGATGATCTTGCATTGTTCTTGATCAATGAACTATGTTGCCCTTAAGCAGCACAATACAGACAAAATCATATTGGGGGGACAATCCAGTAGTATGGGGAAAAAAAATAATTTAAAAAAGACAATAAAGGCAGAACAAAAATCATGATGCCCACAAGAGTTTTTCAGACTTATTTCTTTATTAATGTTATCAAGTTCACAGATCTTAGATCACTGGGAAATAGTTTTTCTGATTTCATTTTTTTTTTATTGTCTGAAAATTTGTCTTGTTAAAAAAAAAAAAGCTAATTTCATCCCTAGTAGTTCAGGGCAAGGCTGATGTGCTTCCTGACTTAAGTAATGTATTTTTAAACTGTAGTAGTCTACTCATTCTGCTATTATAATAATAAATTAATGAGTAGAAGAAGATCAGTAAAAGTTGCTCCTGAAATAAACATGAAACTGTTAAACTGGTGACACACACAGTAAATTGCTGTAGTTCTTCAGAAAGCAACTGGTGAGCCAAACAAGGATTAATTAAACAATTAAAAGTTTATTAAGAAAAAAAATAAAAGCAGTCTTGGTTACCTCCACAAATATTTTTTGTTCAGGTGTGGAATTACAGCAGCTTTTGATTTGTGATTGCAAAGGAAATAAATATATTTGAGAAAGCTGTTTGATGCTAATAGACTGTCTTTAAATTAGAATAAAACAAATTTTATTTTGTTTGGGAATTATAAAATAAATGTAAAATTTAAAATTAAAAGTGATAATGTAAACATAGTAAATAAACTTAAATTCTTCAGTCGGATCTTGGACTACAAAATCTGTTGGAAACAAAATCAATGATGTCCGGGGGAAAATCGCCATCCTTGAGAAAATGAAGCACATACTAAATCAGAAAGAACTAGATTATATTGTCCATCATTTTTTCATAGATAAGTTACTCTATATAGGTATGGGGAAATACATACAAAAATTATAGAAGAACAAAATATACAAGTAGAAAAGGGCCATTAGATTTGGTAAATAAGGCAAGATAAAGAGATGATACAAAAGTCTTAAAAATGCAAGCTCTAAATTTCAAGATTGGATCCAGCAACAAAAATATTGGGAGCAAAAATCTTTCATTGTAAATTTTCTATTGTGAAATCATTGGAGAAAGGGATATGAAAGGCATTATAAGAATGGAATTAGGGACATGTGAAGCTATAGATATTATAAATGTTTTCCAAAATGAAGCGCAGGACTCAAACCATGTTGTCTCTTTTCCAAACTGATTACTTCCAGCAAAACAACAAACCGACATTTTCTGTTTATGTCTGACAGCATCAAATCCAAAACAACCATCCAAGATGTTTCTGCAGGTTTTGGCTTCATGTTATACTCAAATACATTAAAGTGTGGGAATTAGTTTTAGTTATTTAAATGAAGTGCAGGAATATTTGTCTTGGAATGATTTTTACTGTTTGATGTGTATCCGCATCACAAAGGTTATTTAACAGTTTGTAGCAAAACTAGTAATTTCACATAGCACGCAAATCTGCACCGATTGTTAATTATAACAAAAAAGCATTTATTTGTTTCTGCAAAGAAAAAAGACTTAACTGAGAAAAAAATGAAAGTGTCCTAACAAAATCCATCAAAAGCACTGTCTGTCCAAAATGATTAAAAGCATTTGTTTTACACTGCAAAGAAGAAAAAGACCAACGTGTTGCAATCAACAAGGTCTTAATCAGAGTCAGTGTTTGCTGTGGCACACCTGTGTTACACAGGTGTGCCACAGCAAACACATCTGATGAGCTAGCCCAAACCCATGGGCTTGCCTACTGGTCAAAAGTCAAGGAGATGAGCGCATCAGAATAAAAAAAGAAAAAGGAGAGAAATAGATTAATAAATAGATTGATAAATTAATCAATAAAATCAGAAAAAGAGATCAATAAAAAAGGGAACGATGGAAATCAATTAATTGAATAATAAATGGACAAAAGAAAAAAAAATAGAAATGATAAACAAATAAATTAATTGATTTAAAAAATGTAAAAGGAAGAAATGAAAATGGAAAAATGGGGAAATAAATGCATAGCTAAATTGATCAAATAAGAAAAAATAGGAAAAAAGAAAAATGGGGGAAAATGTTGATAAATAAGTTAATAAATAAATCAGTAAAAAGAAAAATGGAAAAATAAAACATTATGAAAAAAATGTGAAAAATAAGGAAACAAATGAATGAATACATTATAAATATATGAAGAAAATGGAAACAAAGGAGAAATAGAAAAAAAAAACATTTAGTCTTTCATGGACCACATATTTAAAAGATCCCAAACTTTTCAATATAAAATACAACATTTCAGAAAAAAAGGCAAAAAATGTACTTCCGTCATTGAGTCCAGGGTATGTCGTTGCTATCAGCTGTAAAATCCAAAAAGTTTCCCGTTGCAACATCTTCCTCTGATGTCCCTCTCAGTGACTCGTTCCTGTTTTTGTGTGTTGGGAAAAACTGTAATACGAGGAGACTAACTCAGATCTGTTTTCCAGGAGCACTACCAGTTCCTGTACAAAGCCATGCTGAGTCTCATCGGGACACAGGAAGACAAGGAAACGCTCCAGTCATCTGACAACAACGGGACCATCATGTTGGGAACCACCAGCACCACAGAGAGCCTGGAATCTCTGGTGTAACTGGCCAGGGAAACACAAAGAACTGAGCTTTGATAACAGCATTTTCGCCTCTTCAACCACCAACACAACTTCTGATGCTGCAGCGACTCGGTTCAGGACTCTTGTGTTGGAGTTTGTTTTCAAAGAGTTTCTTCTTCGTTGGTATTTGTATAATGTGTGCCTTTTTGCCTTCTTCATCCTAAACATCTAACTTTGATACAAACTGTAGATTAACTGTTCAACCTTTTGATATTGTACCTTCCTCAGATATTTCACTTTACTAACTCTTTCTAAACTTTTGTATTTATTGGCACCAAATGGGGACAAAAAGGGAAAAGTTGCGTCTTAAATTAAACTTTGTTAGCCTGTTTTTTGTAGCGCTTTTGCACTGAACTCTGTATATATCTTTGCAACAGTAGCAGCTGTCTTCTAACAAATTCAAATATTAAAAAAGGGCCTGGAATAATAATGAAATAATAATATTCTAATGTAAATAATATTATGGTAATCACCTTGATGGACCAAATTTCTATTTATACTTTTAGATTTTTATATTTTAGTATTTTTAGTGCATATAAATGGTTTAATTCTCATTGCTTAGCTGGAGAATATTAATGTTTTATACTTGGTTTTGTAACAAACTAAATGTGATGCATGAGATAGTCAAGTTTGTGTTTTTTTAGCTGTATGTGAAACACTGCTGGATTATTAGTTAGGGGATTAAATTAGTAAAAACAAAAAAACGAGAAAATGTCTATTTTGCTTCTGTGTGGAACTAAGGTTACGACAGTCTCACAATCTGTTCTTACAAACAACATCTGATGTGTTGATTTGTGAATAGTTGGAAATGATTTTATTGATGAGATTTGGAAATCATTGCATTCTGTTTTTATGAACATTTTACAGAGACCCAACTAGTACAGAATGCATTGTTAGTAAAATATACATGATTGGTGCTGATTTAGTTGTCATTCGTCGTGGTTATGGGGTTGTATGTCCCATAAACGCTGCCTTACACAAATATGTTTCCTGCACGTGTTTCAATCTCACAATTTTTAACACTGAATTGTGACACTGCTGTCATTTTCCTCATAAACGAAAATAATGTGTGTAACCTGTTCAAAGGTGACTGGTGAACCTCATCCTACAGTGAGAACATTGGTAGATATAATAGCATAAGCCACATATATGCAGAGGGCACTGAGTTTCATGGTACTTTTTTAAGTCTTAAAGTGCGATTTATTTATCTATCATGAGATCAGCATGGTCAGCAATGATTGCTGCAAATGCAGCAACTGGCAGGTGTATCCTTTAAGTAAGTTATAAAGGCTTAAATTGATCTTTTAGTTTGTTTAATATCATCATATTTCATTCAAAACTCAAGATCAAATGTGAACACATACAGCATCAGTAAAGCTGAAGAAATTACAAATATGTTTTTTTGGAAATATGAAAGTTATTGATTGAAAAATGTTGTTGGGAGCAGTAGTTGCTGTCCATTTCTACTAGCTGTCTTTAATCGATACTGGATTGACCATGATATAGAATCCAAACCCCATGGGACACAACTAAAGAAGAGCGAACAGAGATTGGATGAAGTGTCAAACCTTGTATGTTCAGACAGAAGTGTTGGTTTATGTAGGGGAATCACAGAGAATCTCTGTGGTGGGAGGGTCAACAGATTCAGGTGATATATAGATGGAAAAGCCCTGTTACACCAAGGGTCCGCCTCAATACAGGACGGTGTGCAATATTTTTTTGTTTCCGCAGGTTAAGATTGGGAAAGGGGCCCGAATGTCCGATCTGAGCTGTCCTACTTGTTCTTTCCGTTGGGTCCCAATCTTACCATTCCAACCTTAAAGGGTGGAGTTTGAAACGGTGCAATCCATTGATTGGTCGAAAGAATCAACTCTTCCTCTTTGACTCGGAACTAAGAACAAAGCAGGAACATTGTTTAAATATACAGTAGATTTATTGTTGTTTAATGCCATGTGCTAAGAAGAAAGAACAAACTGCTGGAAGTCCACTGTCGTCCTCCTTTGAGTCGCATTCTTCTTTGTTAGATGATGTCACACAATTTTAGGCTATACCCCACCTACCAGGTAAGGTTACAGTTGACTGTGGAAACACAACAGAGATCAGGGTTTACCGAACTAGACTATTCCATCCCGAACTGGACCCCTTGGTGAAAACAAGGCTTTCGGTTCGGGTCGGGCAGAGCGCCGAATGTTAGCCAACCATCTTATGAGAACAAATTTTACATAGAAAGATGTATCTGGAACCTGACTCAGAAATGATTTGTGTCATGGCAAAGCAAAGCCTGTCACTTGCAGAAATTTCTGCACAGATATCACTAGAAAATAGGAAGACAAAAGGTAAAATCATGTTGTAAAATAGATTAGGAAAATGTGGTAAAACATTTCTTTTTTGGGATTTTAATGATTTTATTTTTTGTTCTGCAGACTTTAAAATCTAAATCAAGCCATTTTTTGTATCCATTTTAACAGTTGTAGGGAAAAATGCTTCATTTCATTTTTAGTTTTTTCAGTCAGTTAGTTTCCTTGACAATTTCCCTTCAGGGATCAATAAAAGTATCTATCTATCTATCTATCTATCTATCTATCTATCTATCTATCTATCTATCTATCTATCTAT
>JBBBVU010000010.1:2752801-2768421 GCA_037177055.1 Atherinosoma microstoma
CCCCCCCCCCCCTCCCCCCCCCCCTCCTCTTCCTCCCCCCCCCCTCCTCCCCTCCCCCCCTCCCCCCCCCCCCCCCCCCCCTCCACTATTTAGCTCATCTGGTCGAGCAGCTGCCCCCATAGGGAGAGATGACAGCTTCAGGTTCAAATTCAGGCCTTGGGCCCTTTGCTGTATGTCACACAGTCGATTATCTTCCAGCTGGTACACGATGAATATCTATAAAACCTCCACCACTCTACCATGGCAGCACCGTGTGATCGCTGGTGCATCAATAAATGTGGATATCTCCAAACCTCTGTTATGTTTTGTGGTTTCCGTGTTTCAGTAAATCATTGATTTGTTCTGTCTGAGGCAAAAATATGTCCCACATGACTGGAGTGTCTCATGCCATAAAAAAAGAAAAAACTTGAAGCAAATAAATATTTTTTGTCCGTTATTCCTCCCATCATCCCAAATTTGCTAAGAAAAAACCCAAAAAAAAACCCACTTTAGGTCTTTTTATTTAATTTGTATCTAATTGATATAATTTATTCATCCGTCTTCGTCCATCCACATTTAATCAATTAATTTTAATTAGTTATTGTTATTTATTTATTTACTATTTGATTGTATTCAATTTTATTCCAGTCTTTTTCTTTGCTTCCCCAGATCTTTCTTGTGTTTATTTTGGTTTTATATAATTGTAAATAAATGATATCACCTCATTTAAAGTATGAGGTGATTTTTTTGTCTACCAAACCCATAAATCTACAACCACTGAACCCAGGGCCAAACTAAGAGCTCCACAGGATTCAGAGAACAGAAAAACTCGGCTCATCAACAAGACTGTTGAACTGGAGATGGAGCCGAGTGAGCTTTTGAGCTTTAGTGAGTTGGAACTTTTCAGCGTTTCACAAACTCACCAACAGTAACCTGGGTCCTCGCATCACGGGTCAGATACTCCACGACAGGACCGGAGACGTATCCCGAACCCAGCAGCAGGACTCGCTTCATGCCCGTCTTCTTCATGATCTGAGCCTTCTCCCTGAACGACACCAGAACCAGTAAAACACAACGCTGTCGTTGTCAGACTCCAGTTTGGCTCAGTGTTTCCATCCACTCTGAGCCTCATGCAACAAACAAAAGTAATTTCTAAATATGAAAATAATCACAAAAAAAAACCAACATTAAGACATTAATAAATCAAATTAACAAGCAATGTCTCATTTTAAAGGATTTCCCATGATCATCATGTCAACAAAAAAAACTAAACAAACAAAAAAACTATCAAGCAAATCTACCAACAAAACATACTAAATTTTTGTTTGGTTTATTTATTTAGTCTAGAAACTTAGCTAATTAAGCTAATGAGGAGATTTGATCAAACCAGTGTAGTCGCCCGCCAACGGGTGTTTTCATTCATTCATTCTTTACACTTTGTTTTTTTTTTATTCCTTCAGAAACCTGTCATTTGAAACTATTTCACATCTATTTCACCTTTCTTACAAATCTATTTTATTGAATTTATTTATAAATTTAAGATCCTTAGTTACCAATGTCGGCTCAAAGTCGGACTTAGAGAACATGATCAGAGGCGATGAACCCTGAGGGAGTTTATTACTCTCCAAAGTGCAGAGTATGAACATGTAGTTCATGTTTTAGGTCGGATAAATCTGATTTGATCTTAATCGTTAGAAATTATTCTAAATAATGAATTAATTGATACAAAGTTAATGTGATTTCAACAGATTTGAATCGTGAGGTGTCTGAGACGCTCTGGACGAGGCTTTGTCCTTTGAGAACTTGCTGGTGTCTGTCCATCATTGGACAGATTCTACTCTGCAATCTTTTAAACATTTTCAGAAGTATATTGTCGAGATATTTAGCCCAACAGCGACATGGCCATCTTAGGATGCTCTCTACAGACTTCTGAGCTACTATGGCTTATCTGAACTGCTCTAGTTAGGAACTGAGGAAGCTAAAAAGCTCATTCTTCTGAAATGAAAGTCCAGAACCTCACCTTCCTTTGGACATCGCCTCATGGAGATGTTACGTGTTATATAACCGGCCAGTCTGTGCAAACCTGGCTCAAAGAGCAGATTAGAGCCTGGAATCTGACACTCTGGAGACTTTTTTTTAGATCACCTGACTTGCCCTGTGGTCCAGACCAATCAAGGTCATGTCTTTCTCTACCTTGTCAAAACGTAATTGTAATTTCTTCTAAACTTTTTAAATTTCTACAAATGTTTGGCACCCCTCCTCCAACTGTTTTTCATCTTTTCCTTCTTTTGATTGTTATTGATAACTATTTCTGTTACGTCCCTTTTGTTCATTGTAACGTTAAAAACTCCATATAAATAACAGAAATTAAATCAAATATTATGCACCCACTGCCGCCTCTACAGTGTCTACAAACTGAGCTAATAAAATCTCCAGAGCATAAAATCTACCAAGTTTTCATATGAAGAAATCTGGGCTGACTGACAATAACACGTCGACCTTTAATTATACGAAAGCTCCTCTTTAAACCACCGGATTCGGTTAAAAATCTGATTTTGCACACTGGATTATTTTAACACTAAGACAAAAACACCATCATTATGATATAATACGTGCTGCCCCCAGAGTGACCCGTGGCATCATTATCCCAACCAACACCACCCGCCGCCTCCTCTCTCCCAGAAGACGGACCTGTGGTCTCGTCATCTCAGTCTAATCGAATGTGACACCGCACACATGCACGTATCGCAGAAGCACTGATTGGAGGTCAGCCTGGCACTCGTCTTCCTTAATTAAAAAAGAAAAGATGAACGCTCCCTCAGGAGGATTTCTCCCACAGTTTACATATCTTAAGGAGTCAAACTTAATCAAAAGGATTAAGATTTTGGTGGCATAGCTTGTCTGGAAAAATTATACTTAGGATCAAGTATGAAGAAAGCTCATCAAATCTTGGAGGTGGCCTAAATATGAGCAAGGGGTATGCTTTGGTGTGAGCACCGAGGCTTGACTCAAGAAGAAGTTGAAATCTCTTCAAGCTGTTCACGGGATCACTGAGGCTAAAAAAAGCTGCCTGAGACACAAGTGCGGGAGCACGTTAAAAATCATTTAACTGCAACATTCAGTTTGGCTTCAGACGAAGAGGACGGAAAAAATATGCAAACTGTGCAAACAATCATGTCTGAGAACAATCAAGCGATGGGGATTAAAGAGATTAAAAGTAAATGATCACCATGCAAATGTTTAAAACAGAGAAGAGGGAAATGCAACAACACCAGCTTAGCACAAAAACTGGGGAAAACTGAGTTTTTCTTTCTCAAATAAATCAGACTTTAAACAGGAATATTACTTTCTTTTTAATCTGGAGTGAAAACTTGCAGATGATTAAACTCAGATTGGAGATAAATGTTTTACTGCAACGCAAAAAAGGAAAGGGGACACATGGGAGGTGATGAATAACTGATAACTCAAATGATTAAGTTTATTTATCACTGATTGGCCAAACTATAAGGCAAGGAAGCATACTGCATAGAATTTGTCTGTTGTTTTTTTCGTTTTTCTGAATTAATAAAACAATTTTACAAAAAGGAAATGTTTTTTTGAATTGAGAAAAAAGAATATAATTAATTCAGAAAACCCGAGGGGATTATTTACCATTCATGAATTTATTCTTTTTTCTTTTTTTTGTAAAATTATATCGTTGATTTAGAAAAAACGAGTGTTTTTCCCCACAAGTGAATGAAATACTCTCCAGTAGGAAGGGAAAGTAAACAAAACGTTTATTTACCTAACTTCTGACAGGACATATTAACCCGGCACACAATTGTCTAAATAATTTGATCTGCGGTCTCTAGAAAGCCCGAGAAGAAATTTCTATCTAACCTAGAATGTACGTGCTCCTCAGATAAGCAGCACCACAAGCATCAGGCATAATTTAACAGCAAAGCAAACTTAAAGCAGGGAAGCTAATATCACTGGAGTTCACTACCATGCCTTGTGTTTTCCTAGATTCAATTAACGTTTCTAATCGAGTGATCGTCCATCTAAAACGACGAATAGACTGACGTGGAGCTAAGATTACATTTATCCATCACGGTGTTTTTTATTTTGTAAACATTCTCAACCTGAACTTGACACAGACGTTCGGCTTTAAGTGAATCAGCATACGGACACGCGCAGTAGGTAGACCGCTTCTCTACAGCTGCCGCTACTTCTGACTTCAATCAGGAGATATCAGGAGGCAGCAACACGGCAGCACGATCCGGTGATACACGTTGACTAAAAATGCTGCATTCAATGTTATTACGGTGTTGTAGCCAGGTCTGTCTCCCCGTTGACATTCGTCTGTCCTCCAGACCAGACCAGGCGGCCAAACAAGCGCGCTCACTGAAAACTCGTTCACGAGCACAGTCTGTGCTCAGCGCTCGTACCGCTGAACATTGTACGGAAAACGTGAAGGGCCAAAACAAATTTTTGGCTATATTTGGAGGTGAAGAAATATTACATTAACTGTCTTAAAAAAAAAAAAACTTTTAAATATTGACATTTGATGCATTTATTTAAAAAAAAAAAAGAAAAACTCGAAGGGCCACATTTTTCCCACATAAAATATTGTAATTCTACAGACATACAGTGTTTTTTATTTATTACACTTATTTTAACTTTATATCTGTTTGTATCTACTCTATACAATATTTATGAAATATATTTAAATATTTATATCAAAAATATAGCTGTATCATCTTTTCCTGTTTATCGCTGTATGTATATTAAATCATATAATGTTCTTCAATTAGTGGCAATGTATTGATGACTCACTAATGTCCACTGAAGTGGCTAATTTGCAAATGTACCATCCTCACCCTCATATATACTAAACAACAGCTTTTAAATAGGAATCTACTGTATGAAAGGGCTAGTGATGTAGTAGAATAGCTTAGTTTTGTTAGTACTGGGGAAATTTGACTTAATACTTTAATACTGGTCATTTCTGTTTGCCATTGTCCGTTTGTGGTTATCTGGATTTTACCGTTAAGTGTTTATGGGATTAAGCAACATTATATCATGACCCTACAGATATGAAGGAATTTAGCAATGGTGTAGGTTTATGCTGTCCCAAGTTGCCTCAATTTAAATGTTATAAATACATTTTTTGAAGGCCTTTAATTAAGAAAAGACATCAGTTTTTCTCACCACTTCCATTTTTTATGTCAAGCTTGGCCAGTTGCCTTCGAATAATCTTTGGACGTGATGCACAAAAATGGGTTTTTTTGGAAATGGCTCCAAACTTAAAAAAAAAAAAAAAACCAGCATGGCAAGACTAGATTAAACAAGGTGGACTGATTCGAAACAATGATGAATGACGATTTTGATGCAAAGTGATAAGAAAAGATGTTTCTACCACTTGATGCCCGAGGGCAAACTCCAGCTTCTGCAGTTGGCTAGCAAAGGTGGCCTATTAGCGCACTAGCCATGCGAGGTGTTAATGCGGTCACAGCAGATACCAGAGGACAGCGCTGTGCAGGAACAACCACAAGGTGACGGTTAGTGGCTTTGTGTCCGACTTATGACAGTGCCAGCCGGAGGAAGCTAAAACACCACAAACTGCAATACTAGAGAAAGGGTGAGTTAAGAGTTGAAACAGCAAAATCTGGGGACTACAAAGCACAAATATTACTAATCTGAAAAGTTATCAGCTGGAACTGAAAACCTCTAAAATTTGGGATGTCAGCAGCTGAGCTATTACAACAAAAACAAATGAAATGTTACCTGTCTCGTAATCTTTACACAAGTAATCCTTAAATTGGGTGCATTAACTCGTAGATGGAACAGGATTTTTTATGTTTTTTAAAAAGATTTTAATAAACATTACCATCTACTTCAAAACATACAGTAAACACTACATGTAAAAGTTAATGCAGACACACTGAACAACACTCAAAATTCCTGTTTGAACAAAGTCATACCTTCTTTCTCGAAGTTTTTCAATATACTCAAACTTTGGGGTCAGAGCTCCGTTAGAGGTGATGACAGCCTTATGGAAAGATTAAATAGAAAAAAAAAGCCACATCAAAACTCACAAAACGCCTCTATGAATTTCAATCTTTAGCTCAGAGAATAAACCTTAAAAGAAGGCCGACAGTGATGGGTGCATCCATGTGCATCACATGGTTTGGTGCAGGAGCTCCACTCCTTAGGTTTTTCTTTGTAGTTGTTATCAAGTACCTGATACTTTTTATGAAGAATTTTACCTCATCCAAGCTTCCAGGTGAGCCAAGTGATGTAAAACAAGTGGTGAAATGGCCATTGCAGCTTCACACTTTAACATATCAGAAGCACGTAAACTGGTTCATGTCAAATTATTAGAAATTTATAAAACAAAATATGTATGATTTTTTTTTGCACATTTATTTTGCTCTTATCAGCTTTAGATCATAATATGAACTTATTTACAAACTTTTCTCTTTATCAAAGTGCATTATCAGTAAACTACAACTGACATAATACTCACGTCTCTGACTTGCGGGCTGAATTCCTCCTCTTCCAGTGGTCTTGTGGCATCTGAGGGCAGCTGATAACACAAAATATCAAATTTACAAATAAAAAAGGGAATCAGACATGACATAAACTCCTGTTTTCTGGCTCTTTTAGAGAAAGAAAAAGCAGAAGGGACTCAACTACCTCAACTTAAATCCAGAAGTCTTACCATTTCCCAGATATACGGGAAGAGTCGGTCTCCAAAGTATTCAGTGGCTTCGATGGGGAGCTGAGCAGGAAGGTTGTCAATGGAGCACATGAGGATTCCATTTCCCTCCACGCTACAGGAATCACAAGCAAAATGTTACTAAATGATTAGTTTTATCCTCTAGTCTATACACAGACACTTACCGTCCACTTTAAAGACCCACTATATACTATTTTCTTGGTGACGTGCCCCCTAAAGGCAGATAATTCGGCATCTATCTTTATCCTACCTGTACTGTGAGCTCTCTCCAGACAGTAAAAAACTGTCTTTTCTCAACTCTTGTCTTATCTCTTGCTCTTCTTTGGCTCTCCTCAGTTTCCTCTCTTCCTCCGACAATGTCTTCTAACGTTCCTTTGCAGAATCCGCCATTCAAAACGACTGGTTTGGCATATAAATATGAGCTGCTCTGGATTCTAACAAGGACGTAAATTTGAGATGTGAACGGCTTCACTTACTAACAGCAAGATGCAACCTGTGGCCCAAATGCTGATTTTTTTTCTCTAGAACAGGTTCATACTTTGTCCTTGTAGTAAACAGTCTAATGTTATTTATTTTATTTATACCACAGCATGTCATTTCTCTCCACATGATTTCTGTATTACACATACAGGTGATCCCACTCCGACCATGAGGGACAATATGAGGCTTCATCCAGCTGAAAATTAGATAGAAATACTGTTTTTAAACTTTCTCAAGGAAGGTGAAGATGGGAACATTTGTGCTGAGAACCTCGCGTCCATCACAGAGACACAGCTGAACAAGCTCAATACCGTCATTGGAGTCATTTTTAAGTCGGCTTTAAATGGATCCAATCTTCTTCGTATGTTTTATTAATACCAACAAGTTATCCAAGATCTGAACTTTGAGAATACTTAAGTCACTTCCTCAGGTAATTTAAGAAGCTGGTCTGTCTTCTGCCTCAGCGTTTCAGTCATTTATGGAAAATTAGTCGGTGATGAGGTTAAATGATGTGACTCCACATCTGAGTGCAGCTGCCACATGTTTACATGACTGACAACAGGCTTTATGACTAAAGGAGTGGATGCCATAAAACTGTGGACACTGCAGGTGAGAAATCTGGATCAGGCCTCGTGCAACATGAAAATTAATCTCTGTCCCTGCGATTTGCTAACTGCAACATTTTTAATCGTGATTTTGATTTAAAATCAATAAATTGTTCAGCCCTAGTTGGGACCAGTTTTTCTAACAAAAACAAAGACTCGGCTTGATTAGAGCTGAAGTGTAAACTTGTGTTCTGGCTGTCCACAGTAACTGGAAGTCAATGCAGTGTCCTAATGTCCCTTAGCCATTTCTTGTGTTCTGCTGCTATAGGCCAACTGCTGGAGGACGTTCCATGATGCACTGGGATCCTCTCTGCTCTCTTTATTCTCCATGTATAAACATCTGACATTATTGTTGTCATTAATTTGAAAGAAATACATCCTGTGTGCACCATACCTGTCGTGATCGATGTGTTGGTCAGCGTCGTATATGCAGAAAGGCTTGTCGATGGTGGTGCACTCAGTCATGAACTCTATAGAGCCTCCTGTGTCAGCAGATATGTCGCAGATGGCCAGCAGCCTGCAGAGAGAGAGGAGGAGGAAAGAGATGTCCAGGTTTTTGCTTCAGAGAGTGAGAAACAAAAATCTGTCAGATGAACTGGGTCTGAAAGCTGAAGCAGGAGGGAGAAACATCTGCTTTCTGACACTACAGATGTTTTGTCACTTGCTATTAAACGTGTTGACAAGCCTGTTGTTTCACTTGTTTGAGAAGAACAGGTGAGGCTCCTTATTGGGTTAATATATGACAACCAAATGTTTATTTACAAATCCACAATAGCAAGAAGTAAATGGAAAAGCGGGATGCAGGCTGCAACACAAAAATACTCTGAAACATTTGCTGTTGCGTTTCCAGATTTTATTTGGGGTCTGGACAGAAAATCTCCTCAGAAAGTCCAGAGTGAGTTCGGCAAATATTTTGTTCTCGCATGTCCCGGCTCGCAAATATCTCTACATTTCAGGACTGTGGAGCATGTGCGAGCAGCTCTTGTCACTTTATATTCCTGCAAACTTCTGTGGAGAACAGAAGAGCTTCAACCCAAAGGTAAATGCAGATGTGGACGACCTGTCTTTGCCTCTGACTCAAAACAGAAGATGTCAGAAAACAAAAAAAAGTCACATGTTGTCCTTTTGTTACCTCCTATTGTATTTTGTCACAAGACAGAAACTGTTTGGGGGTTCAGATCAGGTGAGTGGTCATGCTCCCACTCTTGACCTTTGGGGTCTTTAACTCATCCATTTGCTAAAATCTTGGGTGTGATTTTTACCAGCACATCCAAATCTGATAAACAGATCAGTTCTGTTCAGTTGTGACTGTTGACCAAAGTGAAGCAAACTTATAACAGAACCAGATTATTCAGATTCTCACTAAGTTGGTTTGGATCAGTCGCCTCTTTGTCAGCTTAGTGCAAAATGCTGCTCGTCTCTCGACTGAGACAAGAAAACGTGAGCATATTAGTCCAGCTTTAGCATTGGTCTATGTTAGAAGAGAATTTAACATTTTATTGTTCATTTTTGAGGTCTTAAATGGGCTAGCAGCATCATATTTGATCTTCTGCATCTTTATACCCTGTTCAGAGCGTTTAGATCCCCCAGTCAGATAGTTTTTATGGTTCCCAGGGCGAGACTCAGAAAAAGAGGGGTTTTGGGTAGCTGGCTCTTCTCTCCAGAACAAGTTACCTTTACAAATATGAACAACTGATTTTGTTGCTACCATTTACAGCAGCACTACTTTTTGTGACCAATTATTTTTTATTTTCAAGAAAAAGGGATATGATAGTTCACTGACATCAGTACATTAAAGTGTCCACTTCCCTTTCCCCACCCTTTCAAAACAACCCCACAAATGGCAACATTACCCTCCCCCATTGTCCCGACACAATCTTCTATAGAGCAGCACAACTGAACTTTGTCAAATCTTATCACCGTGACGCCCCGTAACAACGGCTAATCCAGCATCCATCTTCGTCCTGTCTCTTCTCTGAGATCTCTCCAGCCAGTAAAGGTCAGTCTGATGTTGACTCGTCTTATCTCTTGCTCTGTCCCTCTCTCTCATTCTTTTCCACTTCTCCTCCAAAAATGTCTTTCTTTGCTAAATCAACCATGGTGCTCATTCAAAACAATCAGCGTGTTGATCAATGATAGCTCTACTGCAACTGGCTGACACAAATACGAGTGTGCGCCAGATGTTCAAGTCAGTCCCTCCAGAGATTTGCGATCTAACTATCGACGCAAATTCAGCCAACCCTCATGAATTCTGCCATCTTGTCTAATTGCCAAAACTTTAATTCAACTTTTTCACATCTCAGCGCTCCTCCGTGTTCCCTGATATACAAACCATAGCAACTTTATTTCCTGTTTCTGATTATCAACGTCCTGAAATGTGAGAGAAAAGTGGCATCTAAAATCGCTGCACAAGAACAAGCATGACACTTCCCCAGTGTTCATAGACTGGCTGAGCCATACAGAAGCTCCAGCTTCCCGAAGAAGCTGGACCAGGTGTGAATCCCAGATGAGGGTTTGTTGCTGAGGCTCCACCCTCTCTCTCTTTCTGACCCGATTTCCAGTCATGCAACTGTCTGATAGAGACACCAGAGCCTAAAACTGCTTTCCCAGTGTTCAGAATGAAAGCTGAAGTTAACTGTTTTGTATCATTGTGGCAAAGACAAACATAAGTCATCGACTGACAAATACTTTTCTATAGTAAAACACCTCCAGAGAATGTCTGAAAAATGCAACCAGATGAGGAAAAATGATCATGATGGAGTATATAAGATCAAGCTCAGTCAAAAATGCTGAAATAAATCTGAATATATAGAATATTCCCTCCCTTTTCTCTTATTGTGCACTCTGTCTGAATAGTATGTTACAGCTTCAACAGCACTCTGCTGAATGATAAAATACTTTCCCAACGGGCTTATTTCAATAAAGAACCACTACTAAAAACCACCAAAACTTGGGTCACAGCTTTTTACAAAAGCTGCTGAAAAATCAGGCATTTTAGGTCACAATGATCGCAAAAAATGCTGCAAAGTCCCGGAGGGAATGACATAATAAAACAAGTTTACACAGTAATTGCGGTGATATTCCTGAGTGGTATTCCTACTTGTGAGGCAGTGCAGGCAATCCCTCTTTGGCTGCAGGAAAGATTTTTTGTGGCCTTATGAGCCGCTGGGCATCGTGTCGTCTGAGGAGTCGGGGTGTGTGGGGGTCCCAGTAAATACCGTTTATCAGGCAGTTTGTGTAGGGGGCCACCTGTGGTACAGATGACAGAACCAGTGACACATTATTGCTTTACTGGGATTGGAATGGAACCTGGCAGAGGAATTTTTTCTTTACTTTGAAACAAATAACTCAAACAAAATCAATTAAATTTCTGTAGCTTTCCAAGTAATAATATATATGTTGATGCTGAATAAACTTAGAAGCTGTAATATGACATCGATGAACACTGTGTCAGGGATTCCTTTTATTGATAAAAAAAAAAAGACTCAGTCCATCCAAAATGTTCTCAATTCTCAAACCTGACAAGTGAATTTTTAAGCATTTAGATAAAAAAATAAATAATTTTTTATCCCTGTTCCATTAATTATAACTAAAAAAGTCATGTGAATTGAGAATGTATCCAAATTTATACCCTTCAGAAAATGATTGTGCGAACTTTAAACCAACTAGCATATAAACAACGTGCAGCATTATCTTCAGTCTGTGTTTTCTGGATTTTAGAGTCTGATTTTGGTGAAAATTGGGTTATTTTGCAGGTTTAAAGGGCCCTGAGAAATGCTGACAAACACCTTTATGAAAGCGTAAAATTCCCTTTATTCAGACAGGGTCTGGCCTCAGCCTTTTTTTTTTACTTTAGAGGTGTCCCTGAACACTTGGCCTTGAGTATTTTAGACACTTCAGGCAGGCTGCGGTTCAGAATGTGGTATCACTCCAGGAAACAGACCTCCTAGCGTTACATTTAAGTTGTCTCAAGCTTCTGTAAATTATTTGTATGGTGGTTTATTCTCTATGCGTCTTTAGGACGCTTCTGGCACTGGGTTTGTTTTTTGTTTACTGGTCACATCTCAACAGTTTAGATACTGAAAGAATGAAGAATGTTTCTGTCTAATAAGGATTTTACAACAGAAGACTTTTCCATTTAAGCTAAACTTATTGTACCTGAATAACAACATAATTATCATGATGCAGTAATCACTTCAGGCCACAGAGTTCTCCATCACACAAATCAACTGAAATTAAACATAATCAGAGCTTAAGTTTATATAAAAGTTTCAATAAGTTCAGAATATTTACATAAACTTTATGCACTTGGTGACTGACTGACATTTTCACCAACAGACTTTTGGCAAATAGAGCAAACACTCACCGTCCACTTTATCAGATCCACCCGTTTAACTGTTTGTTCATACAAATATCTAACCAGCCAATCACACGGCAGTAACGCAATATATTTAGTCATGTAGACATGGTCAAGCCGACTGGCTGAAGTTCAATCTGAGCATCAGAATGAGGATGAAAGGGGATTTAAGTGACTTTGAATGGTTGTTGGTCTGAGTATTTCAGAAACTGCTGATCTACTGGGATTTTCACACACAACCATCTCCGAGGTTTACACAGGATGGTCTGAAGAAGAGAAAATATCCAGTGAGCAGCAGTTGTCTGGACCAGAATGTCTTGTTGATGTCAGAGGAGAATGGGCAGACTGGTTGGAGATGATAGGAAGAAAACAGGAAGTCAAACAAGCACTGGTTCCAACCAAGGTATGCGGAATAGCATCTCTGAACACACAACACATCCAACCTTGAAGCCGATGGGCCCGTTATTACCAACATGGCATGGTTTAACTACCACAGCCTACCTAAGTACTGTTGCTGACCATGTCCATCCCTTTATGAGCACAGTGTAGCATCTTATGATGGCAACTTCCAGCAGGATAATGCACCATGTCTCAAAGCTCAGATCATCTTCAACACGACAATGAGTTCACTGTACTCCGATGTCCTCCAATCACTAGGGCTGAGCATCTTCACTGGTCTCACAATTTGATTTAATTCTTAATTATCTTGTAAACAATTTGATTTCCCGATGCATCACGTGTTGCATCCTCCATGTTACAGCAGGCCAGATCACGGCACACACACACCACCGGCAAACGGCGGCAGAACATTTACATAACTAATAATCGATTATGTTTTGTTGCTGCCTCAATGCTGAATCATCAACATTCGCATCACAGAAAAGATCTCAATCTTTGGGATGTGGTGGAATGGGAGATTCTTATCATGGATGCAGCTACTGTGTGATGCTATCCTGTGAAACAAAATCTCTGAGGAATGTGTTTAACACCATGTTGAATCTATGACAGCTAGAATTAAGGCAGCTTTGCAGGATAACAGAGGTCCAACCTAGTACTAGAGGGTGGTCCTGATAAAGTCAACAGTGAGTGAACATGTTCACATATTTAAGTAAAATGATCATAATTTCCTGATCTTCAGTCTGAGATTTACAGCATCTCTGTTATTACCTCCACCAAGGCGTGGAGGTTATGTTTTTGGTGTTTACGTTTGTCTGTCTGTCCGTCCGCCCGACCGTCTATCTGTCTGTCTGTCTGTTGGCAACGTAACTCTCGTAACCTCTTCTAGTTCCAGCTCCAGATGTCTACTCTTCATTCTTCTGCTTCAGTTAGTTTTTTTTTTGTTTTGTTTTTGGCGGTGTAGTCTGTGTGTCTGTTAGCAACATAACTCCAAAGGTTATGGACGGATTTTGATGAAATTTTCAGGAAATGTCAGAAATGGAATAAAGGAACAAGTGATAACATTTTGGTAGTGATCCGGATCACCGTCTGGATCTAGGAATTTTTTTAAAGATTTTTTACTATGTGGAGCTCTGGATCATTTTGCCATTACAGCTTCTAACACAACAGATAATGCCCAGAATCATTGGCAACATTTTAAAAGAAGACTTTTTTCTTTTTTTTTTACATATTTTTTATAGTTTAGAATTAAATATTGCACCAAAAACTTGATCAGTGTGTGCTTTCACATTAAAGTTTTCACATTTAATGTTTGGTTCTGCCGACAGAAATAGACGAGCTCTGAGTGAGCGACAGGAACAGGTGTGTGTGGTGTGCGGTGTCCGTGTGGCGGTCAGATGGAATAACTCACGCTGGTCCTGAAGTGTGATGTGTACAGTTCTGGGTGGTTTTCATACTCAATAGGGTCATAGATGCCGTCACTCTTCCTCATCAGGTGGTGGTGTCGGCTTAGGACGGTGGCGTACACTTTGGTCATGTCTGAAGAAATAAAACACATGCTGCTGACTGCAGTTTAATGTTGATGACAAAAGTGATCAATAATACAAAAACTTTGGTACTTCTGTGTTTTTACACCTTTTAAATTTCACTCTTAAGAGGATCGCACTTTAACACATGCAATGTTTTAAATAATGTTTTAAATAATAAGAAATGTTTTGTTACCTGCTGACATCTGCATCTAACCATGTCGGGAAGAAATATATACATGAAAACTTGCCTTTAATTCTTAATAATTTGCAGTTTTCCTATTAGTGTCAGATCCCAGATAGATTCATGTCTCGTTACTCGCTGGTGATGTCGCCGTTAAAACAGCAGTCATGAAAACGTATATGATGATGACAAAAACGTACGAAAAAGAAACTGAATGTACTACTAACATTTCCTAACTTATTGTCCCAACCTTTTATTCCATACTTTTTTCTCATATTACACACACAAAACTGGCTTCATGTGTGACCAGGCACAATAATGCTAAATGAATAAATAAAAATGCCATACCTCCCGTTTCAGAGACATCCTTCAACTCAAGTGGTTCGACGTACTCAACAGGAAGCTCGTTGATGATGTCTTGGGCTCCCTACAAAAAAAATATATAATAAAGCCACTGAGTGTTCGGCTGCATGTATTGTTTTTTGCTTTGAGTTGAACATCAACGTACCTTGGAGACATTTCCCGTTCCTGTAAAACAAAATGTCACGGGGCCGATGGATTTGGGCATGAGGCCCATGGAAATCTCGTACCCACAGTCCCTCACGGCCTGGACGGCCTGGCTGACGTTCCTGTAGTTATGAGCCATGCCGATGTGCTGCCGACACAGATGGAAAGATGGAGCAGGAAAACTGATTTTTGACTTCATCTTTACTGAATTAAGAGTTCTGTTTGTTTTGGGATAAAATTTATGAAGAGCGACTCGCTCACCATGAAGGGAGTGTGATGGCCAAGAGCCAAGAAGCGAAGCCCCAATCCATGCAGAATATTGATCATTCCTGAACCAAAAAAAAAATAATACTTTCAATGAATGACAAAAAGTTGTTTAAATTTACATTTAAATTTACATTTTAACAATATTTTATGATTTTTATGTTTACATTGTTATATAAAACTTTTATTTAATCATCCTAATTTTCATGTCTACATTCTTTTTTATACATTTTATATTTGTTTACTTTTTTAGCTTCTTTATATTTGATATATTATTATGTGTTAGCATTCTATATTTTCATATTTTTGTAAAGGAAATTTACTGACAGCCATTTTGACTTATTGCTAAGGTTTCCTAAATGTACGTGCAGGTAGAGCACAGCATTTTAGAGAACAATGTGTATCCTGCTCCCACATTTCCCTGTTATATTTATGATTATACTCTGTTTAGAAACACACGTATTACTATTGTGTGATTATATATATATATATAAAAAATATATATATATAAATATACACAGATCCTTTCCAAAAAATTAGAATACCATCGAAAAGTTGTTTTATTTCCATAATTCCATTAAAAAGGTTAAACTTTCATAGA
>JBBBVU010000010.1:2768521-2780080 GCA_037177055.1 Atherinosoma microstoma
ACTTGAAATCATTTGAATTGTGGGCCCTGAATCTATAATCTATGAAAGTTTAACCTTTTTAATGGAATTATGGAAATGAAACAACTTTTCGATGATATTCTAATTTTTTGGAAAGGATCTGTATATATATATATAATCTGTGATAAGTACACAGGGCGAAATACAGCTGCAACAGATGCGGTCGAGATGCGTGGGTCTTGGCTGCCGCGCTTTGCAGCTGCATCCACGCCATGTGATTGATTGACTCTGTGCTATAAGAATATGTGTTGCTCTTCAGTGCAGCAGAGTTCTCGAGATCTCTCTCTCTGCAAGCAGTCTTCATGATTGTTTTGCTACTGGTGACTAAATAAAGACCCTGAAAGCAGTTGGACTTTATCTGTTCATTCTTCACCCGGAATTATTCCATCACATTTTATATACATATACACATATATCCACACACACACAAAGCTAAAACGTTTTCCAACATACCTGCAACACCGGCCCACTGACCAAAAGCTACGATCCGGAATCCGTTGGGATCGACCATCTTCTCGTAATCGATGAGCCGAACCTCCTGAAAAGACAAAAATTGACTTCATTACAAATTTTCCGGATTTGAAAAATAACTTCCATTGCATTTACCTTTCTCTACTCTGTAGGAGAAAACTGAAAATATTATCTGTAAAATAACACATGACACATTGGAGGTTATTCATCCTCATGTTTAACACTAGAACCACCAATGGGTCATTTTTACCCACTTTCAACTTTCAGTAACTCTCTGACATCTGTCTCAAAATTCGTGACTTTTCCAAAAATGTGCATTTTTGTCATCCTGTGAATTTTAAGATGTCTGTGATACAAAATAAAAAGATTATGATAATTTATACCAAGAACCGCCAAAGCGGGTCATTTTTACCCCGATAGAAAACAATGTAAAATGCCCAGAGCAGAAGCAGCCGCAGCGAGGTGGCCTCAGCGTTTCTAGGCAATAGAGTTTTAGCGTGAATGTATGACAGATCAAAGAGTCTTCTGTCATTGTTTACTAGCAAACAAATCAAATGAAAGATTTCAGCTGTAGGCTAAATCAACATTTGACTTATAGCTAGGAAAAGATGCAACACAAACCCTCTGGGGCAACATGGTCTTGAGACAATTAGAGCCTTTTTTGGGCAAAGGGAGGAATGTGACAACAGATAACTTTTTTACATCTCTCCCTCTGGAACACAAACTCTTGGCAAAAAACACCAGCTTAGTAGGAACAATATATGAAAGTCTTCTCCCATCAGAAAGCAGTGCTTTTTGACACTAAAGTAATGGAATGTGACAGGGCATCGCGGACCGTTTTTTTTTTGTTCTTTTTTGTAATTGTTGCCTTAATTGATTAAAAACTTATAAATATATTGAAGAAATAATTTCATTCTGTTAGATATTAGCTGATATTGGAACATTGTAAGCTGGTAAGCTTAACATTTTCTACTTAAAATACAAGCCCAAAGTAATCCCACATGTTAATCAAGTCATTATTTATGAATTTATTGATACTTTGTGTACTTCTGAATGATTAAAAAAGATGTTCAAAGGAAAAAAAGACTTATGTAAACTGCATTTCTCTTTCTTAATGCTGCGTTGGCAAGAGGTCAAAATGACCCACTCTGGCGGTTCTAGGGGGTAATGGAGTGTTGGCGGTTCCAGTGTCAAAGTCTTATAGTACTACTATATCCTAGTAAGCGGTTTAAAACAAGATGTATGCAGATGATGACATTTAACAAATCATCTGGTCCTTATCAGGTCTTAAAATGAGATAAAACAACCTTAGATGAACAATATCCAAATATTACAACCCTGCCATTATATCTTTAACCGACTGAGCCAAAATGTCCACTTCTGCACCTCCTACAGGAAGCAGGAGTTAGTGGGACGGCCTCTCAATCCAGATGAGGCCATTTCAAGACTGCATAAAGTCCATCCTCTTACAGTCACTGACAGAATATTCATTACGGCTGCCAATCTTCCCAGGAGTGGAGGCACTAGTTAGTTTTCTCAAACATCTGACTGTTTAAGGCTCAGCAAAACTGTGAATAACCCAACAGCTACATCTCAGACTCTCCAGGCCTCAGCTAGCATGTTAAATGTTCAAGTATCCGACAAACTACAAGACTTGTGGAGCAATGTCTGCCGGACCGACCAGACCAAGGCACAGATGTTTGGTCAGAATCTAAAGCCAAACACCTCGTACTTTTTCTCTTTACTCTTTACTTTATAAAAGTAGTAGAGTGTACTGAGGAGAGCGGCACTGGAAGAATATTATCAGCCTCACCTTTTTCAGCAGGTCTTCAAGGAGCCCCATGTTGGCCTCCTGAGCTTTGATGGTGTGAGAAAAAAAAGCGTACGTCTTCCTGGGGATGACCTTCTCCTCCGGCGGCCTCTTCACTCCTATTATCAGGGAAGCCTCTGAAATATCCTCCTGAACAACAGCACCTGCCTTCATGTAGTACTGAGAAGAAGACAGAAAAATCAGCTGACATCGATCAACCAATGAGCTTTAAGGCGGTTTATCTCTTTAAAACTGTTATTTCATATGTAAAAGCTTCAATACTTCTGGAAGTAATTTAAATATCAAGTTAACAAAAAGCAGTAAAATAATTTATTGATCCTTGGTGTAAATTAATTTCACATTAACTACATCAGACTGGAATATCAGATATTCAAAATGCATTTAGAGGAAAAAAAGAGAATGTATAAGTGGCAAACAGAGTACAAATAATGTAATGAGGGGTGCAGTGATGTTAAAGGAGAAATGAGCAAGTGTTTATGAAAAAGAAACAGCAAAGTCACCAAACACCAAAGTTTGAACTGGTTCTTAGTGGGGACTGTAGAACCACGAAGATTCCTCATTTCCATAGTAGCTTCTAGTTATCCAGCTTAATAACCCCAAACACAGAGCTCACCGATCAGTACAGCAACCCTGCTAATCAGGCTGCAAGATAAAACCAGGTTTTCTGACTTTGCCAGGCTGAAAAGGCTCAGATAAAATTAAATTAAATTTAACCTAATAAATTAATTAACCTTGAAAATTTAGATCAAACCAGACCAAATTACAGTTAATAAAATATATTCAAACATAAATGGGTAGATCTTAGGATTTATAATTATATAAATCAGCTTGTCATGCAGCTCCTGGGTGGAATAAGTCAATCAGTGAGTGATCTCACTGGGAGTCATCAACTATTAACAGATTTGAACTAAAGAAATGTATCCTGTGCAATGGCTAAACAATTATTTTTTTTACATGTTTTATGTCAGGCCTTTTAGTTTGTAAATTTCTAATTTGGTTGAAGGCCTCAGGCCTGATTGTAATGCAAATGTTTTGGTCTGCAGAAGTATTAAATCATTTACAGCCTCAACATTTCACAATAAAAAGAAGAAAAAAAACTTTCCTTTGACTGTCTGATACTGAGAGGAACAGATACAAATAGCACAACTCACCAGTGAGCTCAGTTTTAAATTTTGTTTTACTCTGTTGCTAATGTTCTTTTTAATCACTCTTGCATTTATATAGGTTTGAAAATGACAGTATCTTAGAAAATTATTTTAGCTAGGGAAATATTAAATGTAGAAATGGACATCTGGAAATGTAAACTATTACTAATAATAATAGAAATATCTGTTTTCCCATCTTTTCAAGCCTTTGTTTATAATTATTTTGTGATCAGTGTCTTCACATAGATGAGTTTCATTATTCATAATCTTTCATGTATAACTAAAAGCAACTGAGCAAATTTGTTATTTCAGAAGAGTGTTTAAACCGGTAGCCCTTCAGATGACTCGGTACCTAGGAAGTAGCTATCAGTTTTCAAAAGGTTGGTGACCCCTGGTCTAAGTCTTTCCTGAAGAAAATCTCTCTCTATTTTCTTCTTGTGGATGTCCATCACTGTTATTTTTCCTGCTCAAGCTTAGCTTCCAGCATAACTACTACTTCTACTACTTAATAACAACTATTGGCACCAGCTTCGGACACTGCTTGGTTATTCACTTCAAATCGGTCAAATGAAATGTAAATGTCGGAGTCCATTTCCACGGGGTTGGGAGGAAGTTTTTTTGTCTCATCTGTTCCATCAGATCCAGCAAAACCAGAGTCTTTCCTGCTGAGCTCCTCAGTCATGACTTTGACAATCATAGCTAAACATTAAACTTGCAGAGTTGAAATGAAAGGAATTTTCTAACAGTCTTACTTTCTCATGGATGGCTCTGCGGTTGGAAGGCTGAACCAGGACTTTGACGCCATCGTTGGTGAGCTCTTTGACGTGGCGCGGGGCCAGCGGTGCCCTTCTTTCCCAGGGGTTCACGTCTTCCCGTCGGATGGCCACAACAGCCCTGTAGTGTTCATAGCGCCGCTGACCAGTGAAGCAGCTGGACTTCCTCTTACCATGCTGACTGAGGACTCTGAACATGACTTCGCCTTCCCTGCTCTGGAGAAAAAAAGACGGAAAAACAAATGAGTGACAACAGCAGGTTTAATCTGTGACATTTTTAGTCTGCTGTGGATTATTAAGGTTTAAAGTTACTGAAATAAAATTATTCATTTAAAACTAAACAATTCATTAAAACGATGCGAATTGATGGATGTTATGGATGTTTTTAATCCTTAAAGAAAAGAAGATATGGACAAGATGTTGTTTTCTTGTTTTTATATTACAATTGACCATGGGGTAGTTCATTAAAGCCTTATCAGGATCTACTTTTCTTCATTTTTAATTTCTTTCTGCCCTTCTCCTCTCCTCTTCTGGAGATGTGAAATGAGAAGGGGGGGCAGCTCATTTTATGCGCATAGCGCATCTGAACGCACCTTCTCTCTTACTATCAAGTTTCATGACGACTGTAAACATGTTATAGTGGAAACAAAATAAATGTGCATTTCTGAAATGGTTTAAGTTCCTCTTGTGGCCTCCTCAGACTCATGTCAGGAATTCTGACTGGGATTTGCTTCATTATCCTAAATCCCAAGGTTGGGACACACTTGCGGAAGTTACAGCTGAGGTCAGGAAACTTGGGCCGGCAAAACGTATTCAAAATAAAATTTAAATTAAATGAATTATAATAATACATAAGAACCGAATAGCTTAAATATTAAGGAGGAATTGTTTAACTTTAATGAGTGACCTTTTACGTTGAATAACACTGTGTGCAATTCTTGAACTAAAGTTATGTTGCAGACGCAAAATTTATATCCTTATAAACATACAAATTTGTTTATTTATTTCCTTTTTTTTTGTTTTTGTTTAGCCAAATAGTTTTGACGTAGCTTTAGCATTAACAGTAACCATTGGGATAAGTTCCGAGTTCTGGTTTACAATGTCATAATGATCTCTTTCCAGCCGTGGTCACTGCTCCGCACGCGCAACGGCAGCTCCCGGGTTGGACCCACCTGGTTCTGACAAGTTTCTGTTCGGCTTTCAGGCTCCGGGCGAAGACACGCGGTGACAGCTCACACACAGCTCAGAAGAGTTCCTCTGTGGAGGAATGAGCTGAGAGTTCCACACCGATGCTGCGCATGCGCAAAGAGTAGAGCTATCCGTTTCCGGTTACACATTGAAGATAAACTAGAAAATAAAGTAGTCACGATTCATGTGGATTTTTATTAAAAATGTAGACGCTACATAGGGGACTCACTGTTCAGTGATTAAATATTTATGAATCAATAAAGTTTACATCACACAGTTTCTAAGTGAAACCAGTCTGATGGTCACATAATCAAAACACTCCAAATCATGCCTCTTGGATTTATTTTGAAGGAGCAACCACCTGTTCCCGGTTTTAGAGTTTCACCCTCATATCACCACCCTGACTTCTTTTCTAGAACAATCTGTGGAATTAATGTAATTTTTCAGGTTTGGATCTCCAGATTAAATAATGCGGAGTTAGCTTTCATTTACAGCGGAAGTTGTCATGCCTTAAATCCCCGTGGATCAGCGCGCGTGGCAACCCATCTGAACCTCCCACAGGTGCAAAGCGAACACCGATTTAATCCCCGTCCACCGAATAAGGAGATTCCACGCTCCGTGTCAGACTGTTAGCCGATACGAAGAATCAGGGACTCTAGCTACGTAAGTTTATCAGCCAATCAGCCTTCAGAGCTGAGGATCGGCCTCCTGCGCAGCGAGGACAGAAGAGGACAAGGTGGAGGTTACCTTGCGAGTCCAGCGGGAGACAGCTGAGTTTATGTTCAGGGGAGAACTGACGGAGAAGACTACAGTCAAGTTGGACATTTTCATACCCTAAATGAGATTACAACAGCGGCTGATCGTTCATGAGGACCGACATTTAAATATATAACAATAACAACAAATCATATCAAAAGGAGAAAGAGAAGAAAGTAGGCTAATTAAAGAGGACAGAAGATGTGACTTTGCTGACTGGAGCCTAAATTAAAATGAACGTTTGTTTAGTTCTTAGGCTTTAAATTTCCTCCAGGAAAATTAAAAACGTGCCCTCAATGAAGTTATGTGAAATAAATGTGGTCATTGTTAACCAAGTCATTGTACTTGGACACCAGCTAAAAACTAAAGAAGAAAAAGATAGAGAAAAAGACAGTCATCAACTAAAGTGGCCAAAATAGAATCACAATATCTTTATTGTTATTAAAACAACACCTGATGGTGTTGAGAAAAACATATTTGGAAGGATAAATTATATGAGAATGAAATAAGCAAGAGACAGTCATTCAAAGTTGTTGCACATAAAACATTCAAGATGCAGGTGGCATTGCAGGATCAAAGCTGCTTGATGGCCTGTTTTGCCGCAAAACGGTTAATTTATACGAGGGCAGGTGTGAGCTAAACTCAGGGTTCTTTGCCAGATGCGCGTTCAAAACAATACTCCAATCACTTCTGTGTCAGCAGTGATACATTGATTCTTTAGTCCAAAATCCACAGGTTCAACTTCCAGTTTAAAGAATAAAGCAGTATTAGACACTATAAGATACGATACTGGTATGTGTTATGTGATACGAGTTACGCGGTCAACAAAATGTATGACCACCACTGAGTTCACCTCACTTCCTCATCCATTCATTCCAAAACCCAAATCAGTGAGATGTAGTGCACCTTTCAAACCTTCGTGACGCACGCCCACAGCAATACACCCCACCACCCAGATGCTGATGCTGCGAGACACCTGTGCCGCCTCATGAATATTCAAATTACTATTGTGGGCCCCACAGCCTGTGTCTCCTGCCTGATGGCAGCACTTGGAACAGATTTTGATAAGGGTGTAAAGAGTCTTTTAAAATGTTTCTGTTTCGTGAAATAAACTATAAGGTGTTTAAATTACAGTGGAGCTTGGTTTTTATATGAGGAAAAGAAATTTGAATACTCTCCTGGATTTTACAGGTAGTATAAGAAGAGGATGAAATGCGTTTTTTTGCTGCATTATTTTAGATCAGCTGGAGGATTTAAAGAAAATGTTTGGGTTAGTCCAGTAGTAAGGAATTAAAATAATTGTTTTTAGGAATGAATATTCCTGATGTTGGTAATATACGTAGGAGAAGGATTATGGTCCTATAGAAACTTGTTTCATGTGTGCGTTAAAAGATGTGGTAAAAAATTACATTAATAATCCCACTCAAAGCTGGAGAATAGCCTATCTTTCTGAGACGTACTGAGGCAGATAAACATAACCCTGTTTCCACTAAGTGGTACAGTTTGGATCGGTACTGTACAGTTAGGAATGGTCCAGTGTGTGTGTGTGTGTGTGTGCGTGCGTGCGTGTTGTGTAAATATCAATGTTTATTTTTTTTAATTTTGTATTACTGTTTGCTTTTTCAAATCTGTTTTTACTGCTCCAACTATTCAATTCCCCTCAGGGATGAATAAGGTTTTTCTGATTCTAATTCTGAATTCCACACGCCTTGACATCTGTGTATCTTCTCTGATTGATGTAGGCTTTTCAGAGCACTGCATATTTTTAACCTTAAACGATTTTATTCCAACAATTTTTTATAAGGACTACTCTACAGTGCTGTTTTAGTGGCTGCACATTTTACTCACCTATGGAACAGTAGACCTTGCATCTTACCTGCTTCCTGTGATTCAATTGTTGATGATTTTAGCAGTGAACTCAGGTCCACACTGGATTCCTTTGCTCCTCTCACAATCAAAAATATTTACACAAAACAAAAAATTAAGAAATAAAGAGATTAAAAAGAAACTGCAGAAGAGCAGGAAGAAGATGGAAGAAGACTACTTTAACCATTCACAATGAAATTTTTTAAAAACCCACTTTCAAGCAAAAAAACAGGCAAGACAAACATACTTTTCCAGGATTATACAGATAACCACAATAACACAAAGAGCCTTTTTAAAATCATCAACTGTTTACCCAGGCCTTTTAAAGATGCAAGTGGGACTGCAACAGATGCTAAACGTGAGGAATTTGCAGCCCATTTCATAAATAAGATTGATATTAGTAGATCTAGTTTTAATGACCCCCACTCTATGGATTTTAATAGCAGATTGCTTCGGGACAGTTTTGTCCTGGTTGATGCAAAGATGGTTAGCAAATTTATTTTCTAGGCAAAAACTACAACTTGTCTTTTAGATCCCACCTCTTTTTAAGTCAGTTTGTGCCTTTATAAACTGTTCGCTTCAGACTGGTGTCTTTCCAGCCTCAGGTAAAACTGCTGTGGTTAGGCCTGATCTGAAGAGGGTAAATTTAGACTCCTCTGATCGTAACAGTTACAGACCTGTATACAATTTCCAAGCAAAATTTTAGAAAAAAGCTTCACCAACTTAATGATTTCATGAAAGACAATGGTATCTTTTAGGTCTACCAGTCCATACAAACTGATGTACGGCATTCCCCAAGGGTCAATTTTAGGTCTAATTCTTTTTCAGGGATGTGGCATCGAATTCTGGGCCCTGTACACTCTCAATGTCAGTGGGCCCCTATGAAGCTTTTCTTTTATTTAAGAATAAACAGCATAGACAAGCAAAAATTGTGTTTTAAACTACAATAAGATCAGATTATAGACAGTTTGCATTTTAAATGGGGCTCATTTTTGTATAGCCTAAGCTCTAGGGCAGGGATGTCCAACTGTGGTCCTCAAGGGCCGAATCCTGCAGGTTTTCAATATGTCCCTGCTCCAACACACCTGACTTAAATTAATGATTAATTGTGCAGAACTTCATAGGATCCTTTTAATTTGAGTCAGATGTGTTTAAGCAAGAATCATTGAAATAATGTTAAAATGTGCTCAAATTGTTCAAAAAGTAATTATATACACACAGGCTTGGTATCATCACTAATTTTCTGAATCGATTGACAGCAGCCCATTTCAATTTGATGTTGATTAAATTAGATTTCGGTTCATTTACAGATAATTGTGTAACAATACCTGTTTTTCTTGAATATTAAAGACATTCTCAGGTAACTATTTTTAAAAAACATAACATCGAGCATGATAATAAAATTACATCATATCAAAATCAGTTATCTGGGAATAATCAGATTACTGTTGTAATCGAATATGACGCATCTACACGCACTTCTGAAATAATATTACAATACAGAGTTTCTCCACATTCACAGTGTTTACCAAACTGGATCTCCTTAACGCCTATCACCTGGTCAGGATTAAAGAAGGGGATGAATGGAAAACAGCCTTCAACACACCCACTGGACATTATGAATATCTGGTTATGCCTTTCGGACTTACTAATGGACCTGCTGTTTTTCAGAACCTGGTCAATGACGTCCTTCGGAACATGCTTGATGATTTTGTGTTTGTCTATTTAGATGACATCCTGATCTTTTCCCCTGATGCAGAGACCCACACTCGTGATGTCCGCTCAGTGCTGCAGAGGCTGCTCCAGAACAAACTGTATGTCAAAGCGGAAAAATGTGTGTTCCACAGACCCTCTGTCTCGTTCCTGGGGTTTGTGCTCGCTGAAGGGGAATTCAGGATGGACCCTGAGAAGGTCTCCGCTGTGGCTGATTGAGGCCACTTCTGAGTCATAAAAAGAAGTTCAGAGGTTTATTGGTTTTTGCAAACTTCTATAGAAAATTCATTAGGAATGATAGTACCATTGCAGCTCCCTTACACAATCTCACTTCTCCCCACAGACCATTTGAGTGGACTCATGAATGTAAGGCCGCCTTTCAGAGGCTCAAGAGGAGTTTCACCTCGGCGCCGGTCGTCATTCTTCCGGTTTCCCACCCAGCAGTTCGTGGTCCAGGTGGATGCCTCCGATGTGGGAGTTGGAGGGGTTCTGTCTCAGTTCAGCCCAAAGAATGGTAAGCTACATCCATGCGCTTACCTCTCAAAGAAGCTCTGTTCCTCAGAGAAGAACTACGACATCGGAGACCGCGAGATGCTGGCTGTCAAAGTTGCCCTGGAGGAATGGAGGCACTGGCTCAAGGGGGCTTCTCAGCCATTCCAGGTATAGACAGACCACAAAAACTTATAATATCTTAAGACCGCCAAAAGACTAAATGCCAGACAAGCCAGGTGGGCCATTTTCTTCAGCTGTTTTAACTTTACCCTGTCCTACCGCCCTGGGTCCAAGAACCGCAAGCTTGACTCACTTTCTCGATTATTTTCCAATGATCAAGCAACCTCTGAACTCAAATACATTCTGCCCAAGTCATGTTTTCTGTCTGTTTTCCTGGGAGTTAGAAGCTAAGGTTAGGGCTGTGGCCGAGAGGGTGGTTACTCCCCCCTGAGTGTCCTGAGGGTAAACTCTTCGTTGTAAAGACACTCAGAGGCGAAGTCATTCATTGGGCTCACACAAACAAGACTGTATGCCATCCTGGTTCCAAAAAGACAGCGTTTGTCATCCAGCAATGTTTCTGGTGGCCCAAGATGAACAATGACATCTTAAGCTATGTCAAAGCCTGTTCTGTATGTGCCTCATGTAAGGTGTCTAATCAACGACCCTCTGGAGAGCTCAGACCGCTACATATTCATCACCGTCCCTGGTCCCATCTCTCCATGGACTTTGTCACGGGTTTACCACCGTCTAAAGGTAACACTGTTGTTTTAACAGTAGTGGACAGATTTTTATAAGATGGTTCACTTCATCGCCTTGCCCAAACTCCGATCTGCCAAAGAGACAGCTGAGGTTATGCTTACTCACATTTTCAGACTTCTTGGTTTTCCTGTAGACATTGTATCTGATCGTGGACCTCTGTTTGTTTCTAGGTTCTGGAAGAAATTCTGCAAGCCCCTGGGGGCTACGGTTGGCCTCTCGTCTGGGTTTCACCCTCAGACAAACGGGCAGTCTGAACGCCTTAATCAGGACCTGGAAACTGGTCTGCGTGTCACGGCCTCACAGAACCTGGGCACATGGTCGCAGTTGATTTGGATCGAGTTTGCACGCAACACGTTACCATCGTCATCCACTGGTTTTCCCCATTTCATTTAGTCCACGGTCACCAACCCTCTCTTTTCCCTGCCACTGATCTGGAATCCTCCGTACCGTCCGCATTGGCCTTGGTGAGACTGTTAGTGTTATTTCTATAGTTCTAAAATATAGAACTTAATCAACTGTACATGTACTGAATCGAGATGTCATGTTC
>JBBBVU010000010.1:2796575-2807953 GCA_037177055.1 Atherinosoma microstoma
GCAACAATACACAAAATTTATGGTTCAGTTCAATACTTTAGTGTCAGGGTCGATATTTTTTCGATACAATAAATAAATTTGAATGTCTCTTTTAACTTGCAATTTTATTGGAAATTGTAAACTGTCAATGACGGAAAATATTCGATTAACACGACCCCTTCTTCAATGCATGTTGGAGGCACTCAGTGGATCTGCGCTTGATGATACAGTCTAGTTGGAGTAATAGAACGCAGATCCACTGAGCTTTCAACACTGAGCGCATCATCAGAAGAAGACAACCTACGCATCTGTATTGAACCATTCAATACAATTACATGTATTGTTGAACATCTTTTATTTATATATATATATATATATGCATTTTATATATATATATATATATATATATAATCAAATAAAATGCAGGTGATGCGTGACATATAACTAACGGTACTTATTTATACATGAAGTTAAAATAGCAAATAATGCCACTGAGTAGCTTACATGTTTAAATAGAAAAATGTGTCTTTTTTTGTTGAAAATATTTTGGTTCAATTGACAAAGATGCCATCTGGAAACATCAATGTCAATGTGGTCCTTCATCATAAAAAAAGCAGATAAAAATTCAGCCAGACAAATGGATAAAACTCAGTCAACATGTAAATTTAGAACTTTTTTCAGAGACATGGTGTTCTCAGAGAGGCCCCATCCAGATCAGATCACAGCTCAAAATCTAGGATGGTTGAGGGAGCAACATTGCTGCTGGTATGGGCGAGCAGCAAGCTGCATAGATTTGTGGTACATAGAGATGTTGGAGAAACATCCAGCCAATCTTCAGGAAATATTTGCTGTTTACAGCTACCAAAGCAAGAATGCAGAAAGATTTCACTTGAAATCTAGAAAAGTTCATATTAGCTCTTGAATGTTTGAAGACTTTGCAACACAGAGGTAAATATGTACTCTTTTCCTAAATTCTATGAAACATGTTATAAGGACCAATTGTTCCAACGATAATAATTAAATTTTAATGCTGTTTTGGGTTGAATTTTGGTTAAAATTACATCAAATTCAGGCTGTTTTCATTGCAGTTATTAACTATGTTGACATTCGTGTGTGTGTATTTTATGTTTAGAGCACATTTCTCTCAACATAGAGATGGATTTATAATTTTCCTTATCTACCTTGGTGTAAGGGGGTGTCTACTAAACCAGATACTGGCCTCTTCTCTCATTGCGACTTCACAAATCACTCATATCTCAGTTCAGTCGCCACATGTATTTCATCTACAGTCCTGTGAATTTGATTGGTCTTATAGCTCATGCAGGATAAACTACATAAAGGTTCTTGTGTTAAATTTCCTCCCAACAAAATGCAGATGTTGTGGATGTGTTGACATAAATTCAGAACAGAAAATACAAATGATTGAGTGGATTATTTCTTTGTTCTAACAATGATTCGTGGTATTAAATATTTTGGAAAGAGTATTTATTTCCCTTTTGAATAGATGATTGAAGGCTAAAGAAACAAGACATGATGATAATTTAACCATGTCTTCATTTAACAAACGGAGACCTGAGTATCATGTGGAAGAACCATACACAGACACAACCTCCTCTGGTCACCAGTGACTTAGTCTACCCCGCTCTGGATGGCGTCCCATTCTTTAACCACTGTGGTTGTGTTGGTCCCTGTGGTACCAACAGCCGCCCAAGCTGATCCCACGTGTTCAATGGGTTTGAGGTCAGGACTGCATGCAGGTCATCCATCCTCTGGAGGTAGTCTCTGATAAACTCTGCTCTGTGGGGGCCAGTGTTGTTGTCATCATGGAGGATAGGGTTACATCCCAGACTGGGGATATGGGGTCACCACTGGTTGCAGAATATCATCCCCACATCTCTTTGCATTTAGATTTCCTCCAATAATGATAAGCCTTGTTTTCCCAGTGTGAGAGATGCTTCTCCACACCACCACACTGCCTCCACTAGAAGATGTTACTGGATCCCTGCAGCAATCAGCAGCATTCTCCACATCTTCTCCTCACTTTGACCCTGCAAACAGGAGCTAATCAGACACCTCATTATGAGCATCTAGGGTACCAGGAAGTCAAAACAACAGTCTATAGCAGAATCAGCTGTTTGTTCTTTTTTCATGGGTGCAGTCCACATACTCAGCTACGTTTTCCTTACAAATGTGGCTCCATATAAAGTAAAATAGGCTTTCCAATTGTATACGATTTATTAAACACTCATTTCTTTTACTTTTTGTGCATGCAGTTTGCGTAGCTAATGTAAAAAAAACTACTCTTCAGTTTGACAATTGGTGTGAACAGGATGAAATAAAACCAAAAGTCGAATTCACCGGCCCTTTAAAAACACTTTTATTAGTGACACGTGACACCTGAAAAAAAAAAGGTAAGAAATAAAACAAATAGACTTCTTAGTTTCCTATTCTTTCATTGTCAGTCTTTGAGCTGTACTGACACAAACTGGATGGGTGCAACACAAACTCAAAGGGAAGCCGACACAGTTTACAGATACAGCTATTTTATCAACAACGAACAGACACGAGTGAGTTAAAAGCAGCGATTAAAGACGTCATCCTGTCGCTGCTGGTCAGGTAAAACGTAAATCAGATTCAGATGTCCTCCCTGGAGTGTCCCAGTTAAAAAGTCCAGACTCTTTCAGTTGTATGGCACATCTCTAAAACCATGATTGATACTGGATGCATAACAGGCATCACATCACTCCACAACTCACTATTCTTTACAACGGACAGACACGATAGCAGAACTACAACCATATTAAGATGTTGTCAGGTTTCTCATGAATTTACACTGTCTTAAGACATTTTTCAACCCCCTCATTTTTGTGCAAACCTGTGTAGATTGCACACCTGCAGAAGGCGATATGCCATTTCATCACCTGAGGTCAAAAGTCTTGGAGTGACTGGAGAGAGATTTTAATGTACAGAGAACTCAGACTGAGAGGCTACAGCAGAGCAGCAACACTGCGTTAGCTTGGAGGAGTCAGAATCTGTTAGAAGAGTGTGAAGATGTGAACATCCGGCCCTTTCTTTTCCCAGGGCACCAAATGCTGACATTTGTTCAGGACTACATGCTGTCTGCGAGAGATGCACAAAGTGTCAGCACCCTGAAATATCAGCATTTTCAATCATCCAAGCAAAGAGCTGAACATCATTCTGGAATGTTTATTTCTGGGCAGAGAACAGAGTTATCATTGGGAGCTTCAAGTTGGCACAGTGAGTCATAAATTACTGAACAGTAAGATCAGTTGAGGACTATTTTTTGGTTACCTGCTTGTTTACTCTTATTTTTCTCCCCAATGAGCAGTTTTTAGTTGAAATTACGTCTAAAATACATCTAAAGAGTCCATGAACAACTTCGCTAAATATGGTATAAACAGTAGTTTTGTAGGTTTACTCTCAGCCTCTTGGTTTTTAACTTGTTGACGTTTTAACCTCTTTTTGACGAGCAGTACAGAAGATGTTTGCACATTATAGCAAGCAGCAACCCTAACATGTCACATACCAAAATGACGGGGAGAAACTCAGTTAAAAGACTACTAAGCACTGGCATCTATACCAAACACAGTTCAAATCCCAATCAATTAAACGGGAATATAACATAAACATGAGAACAGTACTGTCTGCTTTAGAGCTTCTGCTAATTTCTCCACTTCAAGTAAACCACACAAACAATGTGTCATATGAAAGCAGAAACTGCTGAATACAGAGATGTCTGTCTCATCAGTGTGGGACAAAACCTCTGGGAGCTAGCAACCAAAATCATAAATCATGTCTTATTTTTGCTGTTTTGTGTTCAAAAGTTTTAATGTATTAAGGTCCTGGTAGTTTCCATGGAGATGAAGGGGTTTTTATAGTGAAGTATTCTCTTGCTATCATATACTATGTTGGGCTTCACATCTTTCTGGATCCTCATGGTGTTTCTAAGGTGAATTTGGGGACTATCCCTGGATTTTCCTGACTCTGACCATTGATAGAGGTGTCCATCATCAACATCGACCGATGACTTCCTGAGATAATTACCTGTGTTACACCTCTATTAAAACATCTGGAAAACTGTTCAGATTCACCTTTTAACCTTCTACTGTAGCACAGTTCCTCATCAGACATGACTTTACTAATTCCTAGATAAATTGGGCTGCTATTGTCTGGTTTTTACTGAAAGTAATGTGCTTTTCTTTTTGGAAGAGATTATCTTTTACATTCTCTACTGTGTTCCAGGTGAATTTCCTCTGACACAGTAACACAAATCTTGATTCTGACACTAGTGTAGTAATCTCACATGTCACAGCTTTCTTTGGAGACCAAGATTATACATGCAGTCCTTGTAGTTGTGAAGATATACTTCATCTATCTTAGGTACCTCATTTCAGACAGGAAAGGGAAAAATAGGCCTTGGAAAGCAGAGGTTAACTACATTCTCAGAGACTGACAAGTGGATGAGAAAAGTAATCATCCATGCAGGTACAGGGTAAATAAACAGTTATATATTTGCCCCCCTTTATGATGCCCCGCACGTATCTTGTCATCTTATAGTTCCACAGGATTTTTTGTAACACAATAAATAAGCTGGAAAAAAAAAAAGATTCTTAGATGTCCAGACTGTGGTTCAAAACAATTTCCTTCCAAGGCAGCATTGAATCCAGGCTGGTGCTCTCTATGTTTTACAGACTTTTTTTTTTTTTTTTTTTTTACATATTTACAGTTAGTTTTTGTGATTTATAAATGAAGGACTAAAGTGTTTGGGCTAGAAGGGATCTAAAATGAATTGAGGATATCCAGGACTAAATGAAGACTATGGCTTGATGCAAAGTAAAAAATAACATCCAGTGGTCATTGAGTCTGTTTGGTCATCCAACTGCTTTGTTACATTTAGAAAAGGATGTATTCTATGTCAGATCGGATAACGATACAAAAATAGGTAGTATGGCTTAATGTGCTTGTCCTGTACCACTCAGCTCGGTGCTAATTTGTAGGTTAATTAGTCCAGACAGACCCATAGTAGCTGTTGCTATCAGGGTGAGAGCAGAAATCAATGATCTGTTATGGATCTGAATACTTAAGTGTCCATAAAGATAAAAATCTTGATGGACGATTCTGCAAAATGTTGGTTTTACATCCCTCAACCACCCTCCAGAACATTAACATTTCTTATACACTGTACATTGTAATATCTTTGAATATACAACAGTGTGAGTTTTAGAGAGACAACAGCAGAGTACAAACTGGTTTCTTACAGCCGAAATTTATGTTCATATGATCATCAAGTTATGACATGATATGAAAGGATTTAGAAGTCTAATAGCTCGAGAAACACAAGTCATCAAAGATCGGGCAGATTGAAATGAATTCCTCTGGTTAGATTCATTTTGAGGAGTAAATGAAGATGGTTCGTGGAATAAAAAAATCCAAACTGTGCAGTGCAATGGATATATTCTACCTTTCAGGTATGTAAATTGACAGTATAAAAACCCAAATAAAGTACCCAAAAAAAAAGAATCAGAAAAAGCTGTGGATTCTTACTTCTCTGTTCATCAGAGACTTGGTTTAAATAATTTTTTGAGTCACCATGAACCCTAACCTCAGATGATAAGCTGCTAAATCAACCTCCTATAAGGTTTCCATAAGTGTGGGCGACTCAAACCGAAGTTTATTTCAAGACAAACAACAGAAACTTTGGCACATGACATAAACTGTATTTTATGGAAATGTCCCAAACAAAGAAACATATAGGTGTATGAGTTGGGGTTGGTATGACTGGATTTATATTCTTATAAACACACAACTGTTGACTTCCAGACATCTCCATGAGGAGCCGCTTGTGTTTTCACTTGAGTAAATCCAGAGAATAGTGATACTGGTTTGGTAACTGGGCTGTCCAACATGTTGGTTGTCATCATGTCATCCATACAACATCCTCTACTTTTATCATGAATATATAACTACTGCAGGGTCACCTTTAAGGAAAATTTATTATACATTTCTATTTTTGAATCACTTATCAAGGCTGCAGTCTTGTATCTAAGTTCAAACACTGTGGTTTGTAAATAAAAAAGCAGCACAGGGGTGCCTTCAGGATTAAAAGTGTATAGTATCCAGCAAATATAAAACAACGCATAACTTTAGACAGAAGAACACAGTCAGAACTATACATTTCCAAGTCTTTTGTTAAAGGCAATCAAGCTCTTTATTTGATTGTACTACTGTACTACTGCTGTCAAGAACTGAATCAATGACAGGAAGGTCACTCATTCCTCAGCTGTTCAGAGTATCTTGAACTATAAGCTACAGCTCTGAAAGGAGACAAACAGGAAGTTGCTGAGCTTAAAGAAACTAAAGTCCAATTTTAATCGCAGTGTTTAAATCTACCACACACTTCTGACTGAATCAAAACTTACCATAATAAAGAAAATAGATCAACATAGCTGACCACTAGGCTATCTCTGATTATATCCTCCTGATTATATCTTTTAGCACAAAAGCTAAACAAGCTTAGGGTCGACTTTCTTGTAATCAACAACATATTGCAAATGATGCTAAAGGGCCCTTTTCAGCGTTAAAGTGTAAAGTAAAGGGGTCCTGAATGTCTTTACTTAAACTTAATCTTTATTTAACTTACACCAATATACTAATATTATTCCATTTATCAAAACTGAGTGCACCTAAAGATCAAAACGGTCCAGAACAACCACTCTGCCAACGTTAGCACACATTAGCATAAAGTTCTGTTACTTATCAGCTCATTATGCTCTAACATAACATTCATTTCTGTTCCAGGTATATATCTGTACAACTCAACACAGAATATCAGTAGAAAACGAGTAAGCAAAAAGGTTTATTACTGTTTTATTTTATCAAATGTTGCCATTCCTAGAAATAAGTCAACCGGTTAAGTTCTGTCAATGTCCTTTAAAATTGGCTAAACTGACTCCAGTCTACTACGAGTTGTTTGTGACACAATTGGTTTATAAATTGCACTCTCACTTGATGTTTGGTTAGGTGTAAGTTCTTAACCTGTCTTTTAGTTTAAGCATGAAAGCTAGCTGTGAAGGATAAAATCATGGATAAACGACACATTGCAGAATGATGCCAAAGGGGCCTTTTCAGTGTTAAAGTGTAAAGAGGTTCTGGATGTGTTGACTTGAGCTCCATTTATGCCATCTTACTAATATTATTTCATTTATTAACACTGAGTGCAGCTCTAGAGATCACAACAGTCCACAACAACCACCCAGCTAACCTTAGCATACATGAGCATTTAACTTGTTCTGTTGCTGACCGGTTCATTATGTCCTAACAAAATATTTACTGTTCTTCCATTTCTAACAGCTTAAGAATATCAGTAGAAAACGAGTAAGCAAAAAGTTTTTTTCATGTTTCTTACCAAATGTTGCCATTTCTAACAATAACAATGAGTTAAAATGACTTTTGCATCATTATTATTGTTTTAGGTCCGATTTAGTGAAGGTGGTTCAAGTGGAGCTAAATAAATGCATCCACAATAGCTTGCTAAGATAAGAAGAAGTTGTCTAGTTTTTGATAAAAAAAAAAACATAACATTTTGTCAAGCAGCAGTATTTTCCTTTGAATTCCAAAATTTCTTTGATAAAACTCTGAACTTTTATTTCCAGTCCTGATGTTGCAGAGAAAATGCTGATCAAGTAGTAACAAGATATGCGAAAGGATGATGTTTGTATGTGTGAGTTTAGTCGTCCTCGTCACTGTCTCTCATGGTGATACCCTGGAGACCATCGCCTGCCTTGACAGCCGATGTAGCTTCCTCCACCGTCAGCCTGTTGTACACGGTTTCATAGCTCTTGTTGTTGAGCGTGCCATCCAGGACACCCTGCAGCCTGAAGTCACGGTAGGTCTTCTGTTAAAGTGGGAGATAGGTAAAAAAGAAAAGGGAAGAAATAACAGACAGTATCTTAGGAATGTAGTGGGCATGAGGAGGCGGCTGCTATGTGCCATTTGAAAGGACAAAAGCCAAAAAACTGAGGCTCAAGGACATTCGCAGTCTTTTATGTGTAAAAACTAGGGAGGCAGACTGAGGTGTCTGAGCAGTTTTTACCTTCAGGAGCTATAATCATTCCATGTCTCATCGCTTTATAGTTAAACTAAAACTCTGAAAAGACAAAAGGAGTGGGAAGAAACACACCCTTGAGTAGTTTTCCCTTTCATGTCTGCCTCCTCGCTCTGCTGTTTTCAAGGACAGTTCGGTGTTAGTTGATTTGTCTTGTTTTTTTCTCCCTTTTCTTCATCGTCAGTTATGACTTTTACAGGAATAGATCACAGTTTAGAAGCGCAATTTAGTCTCCTTGCTTGTTAAAAATTCAGGGTTTGATCATGATTGGTCTGATGTGGTCTTTCTGTTTGGAGCTGACATATCCTCCCTGTTCCTTTACACAGGGCAAGTTTACGACAAGTTTGATCACGATACAGTTCAAAGGATAACGATTCATTGTTTGAAGATATCACAAATTCTACCACGATACGATTTTGATTTGATACGATTCAAGATCCAATGATTCATATGAGCAGATGTGACATCCTGATTTAACACAATCACTTATATTCATATCAAATTACAAAAAAAAACAAACTAATATATCACAATCTAATTACCTTCCAGAGCTCAATCAGACATGTGAAAAAAATTAAATAAAATCAGACTACCATAAATAGAAGACACGTCTATTTGTAGACATTAAAAGAGAATATAGTGTAAACTTTACACCTTTTTAGTCTCAAACAAAATGTTTTAAAGCAGAGCCCTCTGTGTTTATAGAGGGGGAGCCGTAAAGCAAAGTGCTCCAGGTCACATGACCCCTTGAGAGACGGAACCGCTCCAGCAAAATTACAATGTGTGGTTTCTGAATAGATACACATCAAGCACTGTATATTGACCCCAGAAATAATCCATTATTACTCACATTAGGTTCATATTTGGGTCAAAAGTTACACTGTATCCCTTAGTTATACACCACACCTTTGGATATCAACATTTTCCTCATCAGGTTAAACAAAGACATTTTGGGAGTTAGAACAAAGAGAAAAAGGAAACAATTACACATGTATTTTCAGAAGAACGTTGGACATATATGCCTGGATCAACGATTCGTTGATATTTTCAGTGAGATTGATGTTATTGGATTGTAAATCATTGGATTGGTGAAATCTTAGCAGATGGTTTGGATCATTGGGTGGGCATCAGGGGCATAGCTCCTCAGGGGTTCAGGTCTTTCCTGGTTGATCAAACATTCTGCATCAGCCTTAGTGATGCTGTGTCCTCCTCTGCCACTTTCTTATATTCCACCAGCCTCAGTACTAGGACCCTCAGTAAAGATGCCATCGCTAATGGATGGAAGCCACAATTTCAGATTTTGATAATTCAGTATGGCCAGTGTTGGCATCGTTCACATCCGATCATGGAAACTTTGAGTCAGGTAGCTAAAAGTGAGCTATCACTCTGAAGGATAAACATTAAACCAACATTCTTGAATCTGTTTACCTTCACAATCTTAATGAGCGTCTTCAGCTGGTACATGTGGAGGTGGAGGTCCAGTCTGTCAGTCAGCCAAATGCACACTAACTTCATGATGCTCGTGTACCATTGCTGAAACATACACACAACAAATGGCAGGTATACTTACTAGGAGAAGAAATTAATGTTAAAGAGTGAAATCATAATCAGAGTTCACTGACACATGTTTAGCTTTAAATTTGACCAAAGCTTTGTAAATTTCATGGTTAAAGTCATGTTTCTATATCATACTGTTTGGAAGGAATAATACAGGTATACATGTAGCGCTGATCATTGATAATACACAAATCTGAAATAAAATTTCTTGGTGTAATCCTAGACCAAAAAATCTGCTGGAAACCTCATATAAGCCACATAAGAGCAAAGCTGGCTAAATGTACTGCAATTCTTGTAAAAATAAGTCCCAAATCACTACACATTCTATACTCTTCACTGTTTTTACCATATCTATCCTACTGTGTGGAGGTCTGGGGAAATATCTACAAACGCACTCTACAGCCGATCTGCAAACTTCAGAAAAGAGCAATAAGGACAATAAACAAAGCAGGATACATTACCGAGAACACACAAACTCACTTTTTATAAAATCACGCACATTAAAATGTATGGACTTGGTTAAATTTAAAACAGTGCAAATGATGTATAAAGCAAGAAGTAATCTACTAGCAAAAAATATCTAGAAAATGCTCACAGAAAGAGGAGGCTAAAATCTCAGGCGATATTTAAATTTCAAAAAACAAAAAGTAAGAACAACAATGAAAAGCATGTGCATTTCGTGCTGTGGGGTAAAGTAACAGTTTGAAACCATGCATTTCTTAATACAGCATTTCATTTGGAAGAAAAATGGTCATAGTTGTCATTTTTACTGTGTTCAACCAGATTCAACTGTTTTCCTTTTGCAGGCAGATGTAGGAAATTATTGTATTTTTGCTGGTGACATTATGGAGCCGAGGAACTATTGGGCGCGAAGAGAGTTTTATTTGTGTGTGTGAGAAATAATTTCTGGTTATTAAAATATTGATTAGATGTTGATTAGGAAATTACATACACACACACACACACACACACAAATCTAGGGTCCCCCTGGCTCTATGATTTCATGACTTTTTCCTAAATTAAATATTGACAATAAACAATGAATGGGGCCTTGCGATGGACTGGCCACTTGTCCAGGGTGTACCCTGGCTCTCGCCTGCTAATTGCTGGGATAGACTCCAGCTTCCCCGCAACCCTGAATTGGATGAAGCGGTACAGAAACTGGATGAATGAACAATAAATGATTTAAAACTTTAATGACAGTGAGTTTAAATTGTAGTTTTAATGTAAGTCAAAGTGCCATTTTTGGCTTCCAATGTTACCAGAGGGACTATCTGACACTAAGAAAATACTAATACAATCAAATACATTTTATTGCTAACCTTTGACATATCCAAGACTATAATAATTTTGGATAATTCAAGGCAAGGCAAATTTATTGTATAGCACATTTCCTGTTCTAAACAATTCAAAGTGCTTTACATAAAACATTAAAAGCATTACAGATAGTGTAAAGAAAGCATTTTAAAGTAGTAAAAGGCATAAACAAATAGCCAAAATCACAATAAAATCATTTAAAAGATTAAAAACACACACAAAAAAAACATTAAAAATATTAAAAGCAAGATAAGTTCAAAGATACCGTGCAGATTTCATGCATAGATGCATGAGAAATGTTTTTAACCTGGATTTAAAAGTTCCTACATTTGGTGAAAGTTTAATCTCTACTGGCAGTTTGTTCCACTTGTTTGCAGCATAACAGCTAAAAGCTGCTTCT
>JBBBVU010000010.1:2824895-2841173 GCA_037177055.1 Atherinosoma microstoma
TCTTCCTAAACCTGGTGATTTTCTGTCAGTGTGACAAACATGCAGGACTCATGCGGAACTCGCATCTGAAGATTGTTCCCTCCGTTTAGCCGTTGCACCAGCTGCAAAGTGTACATTGATACAGACTCGCTATTTGAGGGCTGAACGGTCCACTCGCCCTCCACACTATGTGGTTTAGGACAGCCCTTAATATGTCTAAGTCTCCGCGAGAAGGCACAAACAGAGGGTTAGTGAGAAGGGGTAGTGTGTAGCGGGCAGTTTGGGATTGGGCCTGAATCTTGCAAGCACTCGCTTCAGAGGGAGAAAATCAGGTCACAGGCGCATTCCAAGACAAGCTCATTAATATGCTCATTCGCTACAAAGTGTTCAGGGGTGTGAATTGCAATCTATTAAAATGATGGATGGCCCTCAGATTTTTCCCTCGTGTAGCGAAACATGGTACCGTTTGATTTTAGGTTAATAGGTACTCAGTAGTACCGACGAAATTCGGAAGGTACCAATAAAAAGTACCAAATTCAGCACCCATCCCTAGTCACAGGGCTGGAAAACAAAAACTTTACAAACATAACTCAGACAAAACTTTTTCTTTAGTTATCAAATTAAAGCTGTGTCCAGTTAAGCTATACTGTTGAGCCAGGAATGCTAAGATACATTAATTTTAGGCAATAGGTGCATGGATGAAAGTTATTGTATATTGTGTCAAAGTAGTTATATTTACCTGGTCTTTCCATAAGTGTATAGTTGGCCTTATGCTTCTGAAAACCATATTTATTTATTCATGTCTCATATGTTGTAAATGCAATCCAAAATTGCCATAATGCAGGTTTCAGCACACAATTTAATTCAAGGAAATTTTTTTTTAATCAAACTTTATTTATACTGGTAGTCCCATTGAGACACAGTCTCATTTACAAATGAGACCTGTTTACTAATCTAACATGCATGTCTTTGGATAGCCAAAGGCAAAATAATAACTAATGAAGTATAGTTGAATAGAATAATTATTAAAGCTGGTAAAAAACATCCAAAAGTTGCATTTGAGGGATTCAATACTATAACAACAAATCCTTTTTTAGATGATATTAGCATTTCATTTTTATAAGTAAACATAATCATAATATATAGGTGATGAATGCTGGTTGGAAGGGCCCTTTGTGAAATTTTGTCCGAGCATTACTTCTGGGTGGACCTAATAAAGTGCCCGGTGGGTATAATTAACAATTTCACTCAAAAATAAATCAAATCAAACTTTACATCGTACTTTCAATACAAAAGGACAAAATTCAAAGTGCTTAAAATAAAGCCACCATGAGAAAACAAATACATATATACCAAACAAGTTCAGACAAAAATTAGAGCAAAACAGGGTGCATGGAAAATAAAAGCATCTTCTCCATGCAAGCAAAGCATAAAAGCTAAGCATAAATCGAGACAAGTTAAAAGAAGATAAAAACTATATTGAAATAAAAGAGTAGTTAAATGCTAAAAAGATTAGTTTTGAGAGTTTCCGCTAACCTACAGTTCTGTGGAAGCCTATTCCAAATGATGGGTGCACGAAAACTAAAAGCAGTTTTGTCCATGTTTATTTCTAACTCTGGGAACAGAAAGCAATTCTGCAAGATGATCTAAGCTGCCTGGAAGGTTAATAGTGCACGAAAAGGCCCTAAACTGTTCAGAGCTTTATAAACAAGCAGCAGTATTTTCAAATCAACTTTTTGTTGGACAGGGAGCCAGTTTAAAAACCCTTAGGAGTGATATGATCCACCTTTCTGGTGTTGGTTAGGACTGGGTTCTGGATCAGCTGCAACTGATTGATTTTTGTGGTCAACCTGTAAATAGACTGTTACAGTAGTCTGATGAAAATAAATGCATGAACCAGTTTTTCCAAATCAATCTGAAACATCAGTCCGTTATTTCTGAAAATATTCTCAAAATAAAAAAAGGCAGCCTTTGTAAGTAATTTGATATGGCTGTTAAAATTCCGGTCAAAGTCCATAATAACATCAAGATTTCTGGCTCAGATTGCGCTTTTTAACATTGTAGATTCAAGCAGGGGGATGGTTTTTAGTAGGGGTGCTATGGTACAGGTAGCTCACGGTACAGTCAGTACCTCGATTTTTGGGCCACAGTTTCGGTACATATTTTGTGCATAAAGAGAACTTTTTTGTTTAATCACAAAACATATTTTTAGTTTGCTTGTCAGCAAAAATAGATTTAACAGTAGGTACAAAATATATATTTACAAAATAAATTTAAACTTTTTGTAATGGACAATCTATCACTGAATAATACTTTCTTATTCTTTGACCACTTGTATATAGTATCATAAAATATTTGTAAAACTTTTAAAGACACAAAATGTAAATAAAAACACTTCATGTTCTTGTGGATCATAGCCTTCCTTATTACTTAATGCTCATCTTTTATCCTAATACTTTTACTATTATTTTGTTACTTACAAATGACAAATTTTTTAATGTTTTGTCGTAGAGGCTAGGGATGACAACATCACTAAAATGTATATGGCAGGGCACAGCATAACATGGGTCTAGCATTTTTATTAAGTGTCGAAGCCACATCTTCAACACAGAAAAGGGCTGCAAATCTTTAACAATGAGCACTCCCACTGCATCGGTTATTTTCTTGCGCTGAAGAGGCCAGTAGGTCTGTTCATTAAACAGTTGCTCTGCTGCTGATGTCTGCTTGGATCGCTCGACTGTCTTCAGGAAGCGTTACATCTGGACACTTACGCTGGAGATGCTTAGACATACTTGTTTTTCCTTTAGCGAACGGGACATGTTTCAAACGTTTGGAGACAGTTACATTTTTATTAACTGTTTTTACTCCCTCGTCATTGTAGCTGACAGCAAAACTGAAATTATCACACAATGAAAATTTGAACGAAGCCGGTGCATCTTAAAACTTCTGCCTCTCAACTACGCTAGAAACAAGCCGTTTCCACACATCTCGTGAGCCACAATCAAGTCTCAGTGAGTGGAGTGGGGGCACAACAGTGATTGGACATTGACTTGCAGGGGCGGGGTTTCGCCTGCATGGAGAGGCGCATTCCCATGTTCTATAATTATGTTTAATTGCATATCATCTGCATTACTACAGTAACTAATTTAGTTATTTTTTCATAATCTGAGTGGAAGCACATAAATGTTGAACAGAAGAGGCCCCAGAACAGATCCTCATGTACTCCTCATGTCTTTTTTCAGTGCTCAAATGTATGATTGTCAATGGGCACAAATAAGTCTCTATTAGTCAAATATGATTTAATTCAGTTTACTATATTACTACACAGTCATTTAGCAGACAGTTTTATCCAAAGCAACTTACAAATGAGTACACCAGTGATGCCAACGCTGGAGGCACAAAAATCATCATTATGGTTGAGGGTAAAGTTTCTTGCCGAAGGACACAATGGCAGTTGACTGGGCGGGAGCAGGATTTGAAGCGGAAACCTTTAGATCATTGGACAACCTGCTTTACCAACTAAGGCCCTGCCTAAGATCCAACAAAATTAAGATAGTGTAGCCCTTGTCAGTGTTTCAGTGAATGTCATGTATTACTTTAACAAGAGCCGTTTTAGTGCTGTGGTGTAGTTGGAAAACTGACTGGAAGATGTCAGAATTAGGTTTAGCTGTGTCTAACAAGACGGTTCAAAGCCAAAAGGACTTCAAGTTAAAACTTAGCAAGCAAGGATCCTATGAAAATATTCTCCCCAACAGACATGTGGCTGTGCATCCTAGTCCAGAACATCACTGGTTTATTCTCCAACAATGCATAGAAGAGATGTTCAATATCACCTGCTGCAGGGTGAAATCAAGCACAATATCATCTCCACTCTTTTTATTTGTGAATAGCAGGAAAAGGTGCTGGAGTTGTTACACTGTAAGAAACTTGAACTGCTAGGGAAGCAGTGGTTTGTGTGGCTGTGAGAGGCCAGGGTGAGAGAAAGTCTTCATTCATACTCCCTGCTGTCAGGGGAGATTACAGCTGTTTGCCCGTTGTAATTGCCTTGACATCTTTCACACCTGTTTTCTCTAAGCTGGCATGTCCTGGCCCCGGGGGAGCTGTTGTTCTGCTACAGCACCGCTGAGCCACGGCACGCCGGTGTACAAACAAGGAAATGGAATATCAAGAAACCAAGACACCTTTTGGCTTCCCTTAAGGGTCAAGTTACAGACTGATTCTATCCTGGGATTGTAAGGTGTTATAGAAGATGCTGTAAAAACATCATCACAATCATCTCACAATGTAGGCTATTCGGGAACTACGGGACAGAAGACACAGCTCCTACTGCCAGTGCAGTACAAGGATTTACTGCTCTTCAGATGCTTGCTGATAAAAAAAAAAGTATCACAGAGCTGCTGAAGAGGTCTGTATCAGAACTATCTGTGGATGTGAAATTCTGCAGATAACTGGGAGTAAAGTGAGGTGATTTGACAGCAGGGGGGTCTGTTATGTGTGTGTAGGGGAAAGAAAAAAAAAAGCGACCGGTGTCAGTGTTATACTCCTCCAGAGGGATGATGGGTCAGGCCCAATCATTGACAAGCCTGTCATAATCCCCATAATCCTCTGGAGTGAGTGAGAGGTAAGAGTCTGGCAGATCAGGGATCATGATCAGAAGTGATAATGACAATGAGTGTGTGTTGCTGAGTGTGTATAATATGACGTGTCATATTGTTTCTGACGTGCTCTAACAGACACTTTTAGGTCATGCACACATTCCCGTATAAGTAGCTGAGAAAGGTTTTTATACTATGTTGATCTCTTATATCACACAGTGCATCCACATAACTCAGTTCTTTACTCACAGTCAGGCTAAATGCTGAGGAAATGAGTTGGTGATAAATAAATACAAAACAAAGACTGACAACAGACTTTTCTGACACTACACAGGTTGTCAGCAGCCCCCGCTCAACAGTCATGAGATTCCTTCAATCAATCCAAACTGGAACAAAACCAACAAGGCTGCCAATTGTTGGAGCATGAGCGGGAACGAGTCTGATCTGGATCGCCTCCAACTTGTAGCTCACAGCAGCTAAATGACCTCCCGCTAACATCTCAATAGCACAAGACACTTAGTAGAGTCCATGGCTTGTTGGATTAGTGCTTATTTGGTGAAGCACCAACACCAAATAAAGCAGGTATAAATGAACTAAATACAATCATCAGAAATGACAACATACCAAATGTTACAAGTGAATCAATTTATCATTTCATGAAAAATTAATTAGCTTATCATGAATTTGATGGCAGCAACACATTGGGGGAAAAAATTGGATAAGAGCAACAAATGTTGGAAAAGTTAGTTGTACCAAACATAAACAGCTTTATGAACATATTGTTTCTAATTAAGGTAACTGCCAACAGTTCAGTAATTCAGAATTAAAGAAGAAAACACCTTAAAAAGGCAGAGTTTCCCAGAAATAAAGATGGGGCATAGATTCAGCAAGTTGACAAAAAAAAACTGTCATCAAATATCAGGATAATTATAGGAAAATGTTCCTCAAGACAATATGGTGGACTTTTATAATCAGAACTGGATGTCCTGAAGTAATTAAAACAAGCTTTGATGACATTATGAAAATAAGTGCAACGAGTCCAGAACATTTCCAGAAATCACCGTCTTTAAACAAAGTTCACAGTGAAGTCCATAAATGCAGGTAAAAGCTGTTCATCACAGAGCCCCTGCACAGGAGGCAGCTTGAGATTCATGCAGTACAGAAGATGTTTGCACACACCAGGAGGCGGCAATCCTAACATGTAGCATACCAAAATGATGGGAAAAAACTCCAAGCAATTGTATGGGCATGTAACAAAAACATGAGAACAGCACTATCCTATTTAGAGCTTCTAATAATTTCTCCACTTCATGCGAACTATACAAACAAGGTGTCATATGAAAGCAGCATTAAGCCCTGTTTCCACCTGTCCGTCTCAGAATGGGATGGTTTGGTGCGGTTTGGTCCGGTTAACCCTGATCTCTTTTACATTTCCACAGCCCAACGTACTCTTACCTGGTAGGCAGGGTATCAGCTGGATAGAAATAGATGCGTTTTTTGGGACCCCAACGGAGGGGTCCCGAAAAAAATAGAACGGCTCAGATATTCTGGCACCCTTCCCAGTTGCCAATGGAAATGCAAAAAAAAAGAAGCAAAATGACCTGTCCTGTATCAAGTCATAACTTTTGGTGAAATCTGCACTTTATTACCCCCTGGAACTGGCAGATTGCATATTTGGAAAAGCTTTATCGATACAGAAAGGTATAGACATTTTAGAGCATCACAGGCTCCCATCCAAGAGGAATCTTGTACATTTCAACAAGAAAACTGCTTACTAATATACCACATCTGTTGCAGCAGCCTGGGTTCTTAGAATAAGAATCCAGCTGCTGGACTGACCCACGTGTAGCCCAGGCCTTTTACCAACGTAAACCACACAGTGTGTCATGAAGCAGAAACAATAGGACTCTGGATTATTGAGCAGCTAGTCAAGAATGGGAAAACCTTCTTCCACCAATAGTGAACTGACTGGTCTCTTCAGTTCCCAGATGTTTCCAATCTGAGCTATTGAATTGTAAAAACGGACCCTCATTTTCTGAATTATGTTGCTGCCAGCAAATTTAAAATGAGCTAAAAATGTAATGTAATAGAAAAATGTCCTTTCATGGTTTTGGAGGAGGGGTTGTACAAGTAAACAGCCAAAACAAAATGATTACCATCCAACTGTTAAAATCTGCAAAATATAGATGCAATGTGAGAAAAAAAAATCCAAGAGTGTACAGTATCTGTGTGTCAGTGGTAACATATTACTGCCCCTGTTGTCACTTGAGACATCAATCCCTTCCCCCTCCACAATCCCCTTAAGGCTCGTCTTAATCATTTAGCTCCCTTCTCTCTTGTTCTGACAAGTTGACAAAGCAGCATGACAGATCGGAGAGGTCGGCACAGTTCCAGCCACCGAGATTAAAACTTAACACGAGAGGAAAGAAAGACAGACAGAGGAAGAAAAAAAAAAAGAAAAGCAGTTCAGCGCTCTTGTCACGCTCTGCTCTCTCAGCCTTTTTTGTCTGGTTCACTGTTTCTTCACTTGTAGCCAAACACCAGTAATCCCCTCTGCGTCAGGATAAAGGACACCTCGTTGCTTGTCAGTGTTTGGCAAACAACAAAAAACAAAATACGAGTGTAGAATATTCCTGTTTGTGACTGATGGGGAGGGGTAAAACAGTGAAATGGTGGGAGGAAGAGAAGCCTTTCTAATAATGAGCAGTTTGCAAAGGAGGAGAGCAGTGAAGAGACAGGTGAATACACACCATGAAGTACTCAGTTTCCTGTCGGGCTTCGTTTAATTTCTGGACTGTAATTCTGAAATATGTGGTTACATGTTGGAGTGTCATAGAGCTTTTATAACTTTAACTAAAACTAGTTATGTGTTATAATACAGAAACATTAACTCTTCACTCACCAATCTGAAATCAAATTCATTTTAAAATAAATAAAAAACAATCAGTACTTGTGATGTAAAGAAGGAACCAGATAACAGCACGCTGACAAATGACTTGGCTTATTTGCGTTGGACATAAATAAAAACTGGATGTTATATGAAATCATTCCAGTGTTTGAAAAAACATCCCACATCAAATCTGTCATTTATTATGAAGAATATAAAACCAGAGCTACAGAAAAGTTGGGACTCTGTGTAAAATGTAAATAAAAATAGAACGCAATGATCTACAAATCTCGTCAACATATATTTTTTTCCTAATAGAACATAAAGAACATATCAAATGCTGAAACTGAGACATTTTACCATTCATGGAAAATATGAGCTCATTTTGAATCTGATAGCAGCAACCCATCTGTAAAAAGTTGGGACAGGGGCAACAAAAGGCTGCATATGAAAATAACAGAGATGGGTAAAATACAGAACCTAATTGCCCAAATGGAATGAATAAAGTAAAAATTGTTATTATTATTATTATCATTATTTTTCTGCCAAAGTTTATCTTTGGGTAAAGGTAGACCTGATAGGGTCTGCCTCTCTGAAATGCTCCTTTTATATCCAGTCATGTTACTGGCATGTTGCCAGTTAACCTAATTAGTTGTCAAATGCTCCTCCAGTTTTCTTTTTTATTTGTTCCAATTGCTTTTCCAGCCATTTGTTGCCCCTGTTCCAACTTTTTTCAATTATGTTGCTGTCATCAAATTCAAAATGAGTAAATATTTTCCATGAAATGGTAAAATGTCTCATTGTCAACATCTGATATGTTGTTTATGTTCTATTGGGAATAAAATATGGGATGTACTAGAAAATCATACAACAATTAATTTAGATTCTAGGGCATATTTTTACCTGCAGTTTTCAAATATCTGTCATGGAAGATGTGTGCCAAAAGACTGAATTTCAAAATGTGAAGCGTTGGCACTGAGTTACCTTCATGGTTGCTTGTACTTTGCGGAGGTCTGGGTTTGTTTGAAAGACAGTGTTGTGCTAAAAATGGTGAAGAGCCAGCAGATACTGATCACTCTTTAAATGTTTGTGCTTCTGCTCTGCCAGTATGGCTGTGTTTGACATGAAAATGTGTGGTTGTCAGTCATTGGTATCTTGGCTGTAGAGGTGTGAACACGCCCCGCTGAACATGTGTGAATCAGTGCAGGAAACACACACAATGAGCAAACCCAATATTTATTAGCAGACTGTCATGTTACAATATTTTGCAACAAGCATGGTGCCCTACTTGAAACTGCACTTAGTTTATACCTTTTGCAGTTGTCTGTTTGTGGGTTTTTTAATATCATGAGCACAAGAGTTGGCAGAGGACCAGCAGAAACTATGCATGCCATACATTAGAAACATGTCTGTATTTATCTGAAGGAATCAAATCTGGCAATCACGAAGAATGTTTAAATGCAGGACAGAGTGTACATGAAGAGATATTGTGAAATAATTCCTTGCCCAGATTTAAAGTCTATTTTTATTTTTCATGAATACATTGAACCAATCCAGGAGAGGGCAGCTGTGTTTTTTTCTGCTACCCAGCCTGATTGTCTCGTGACAGAGCCACAGCCTTGATAAGTAAGCTACAACACTTAACAATGCTGATCCATTAAAGTTCCACTAAATTAGAAGAATTTCATTTATTCCGTAAAGAAATCCCCTCACAAAGCTAAAATAGTTCACTGTTCATCGTTAACAGTGGAGATGTAGAATAATTCCAGGGTTCTTTTCAGGGCTGTAGTAAAGCTAAGAGTCATTGAGCTTCATTCTCCTGTAACTCTTAGTAAGGATGACTTCATGTGTTTGTTTTTTTTTAACAAAAAAATGTTTTTGTTAGAAAGTATCCTTGTTAGGATCAATCGTTTTTTGTTTTTTTTTTGCCTCTCCTCCCTCCTCCCATCTCTCTTGTGTGGCTGATTATTGGGCATCAGAAGGTCTGTCTCTCTGAAATACTTTTTTTAAATACCCAGTCTTGCTATTGACCTGTTGCCAATTAACCTAATTAGTTGCTAAATGTTCCTTCAGTTGTTCTTGGTTTGTACCAATTACTTTTCCAGCCTTTTGTTGCCCCTGTTTCAAAAAGCTGATCTGTATATGTCCTGTTGAACTCTGAGTTGACGACAATAACAGCTTCATCTATTCATTCATATTTGTATGGTGTAACAGCTAATTATACCAGGCTATATATTATGATATTGTTGACAGGCTACATGCCCCAGACTTAAAGAAATGTAGCAGCTAATCTTTGACTTCTAAAAAACACTCTAGACCCAAGAGTCTTAGCCAATTGTATACCTAAAGACTAATCCGACAGCCGTTTGTGAGTTGTGCTATCGTGCGGCGCCACCATTACTGAGATGGCAAGTTCTTATTACCATGCATCTGCCCACATTGACAGCAGCATGGATATCTAACTAAGGATGTTAAACAGTGGTCCACAGTTACTTAAAAGGATATCTTATTTGGAGATCTCAGTTATTTTCTGTTACATATTAATTAGACATCAGTGCTTCAAAGTAAACTATGATTCATCCGACTGAAACTGCTTTTGATGACTGACAATCCACACACAACACAAGTCTCGTTATAATGACTGATCAAAAGTTGATAAAGAAATTGTTTCAAACATTTGCAAAAGCTGTTAATTTTCTATTTTGTCAGATATGTGACAGTTTTGTTATAACTACTTTAGACTGATGGACCCTGTGCACATGAACAGTTTGTGTTACTAACTGAAAGATTTTTATTTTCTGGTCACAACATTGCCCTGATAACAGCAAATACAATTACATTTCACAATATCTCCAAGATTAGTCATTTACTCTCAGCAACACCATAGCCTGTCTCTTAGTCCGTTAGCATTAACTAGCATATAACAAACATTACTTGTGTCACGTTAAGATGGTCGGAAACATGGATAACATTCAAATGAAATAGCTCAACATGTGTTTTTGTTGTTGGGAATAAAATCCAGTGTTTTCTCTTCTATGACAGCATGTCATTTCTCCTCTGCTCTCTGTATATCCAGTGTTCTGTCCTGATGCAAACACACCGCCATCAGCGGACAAACAGTGTCAGCCACCACCCCTTCACATGAACAGACACAGACAGTGGCAATCTTCATGAAATAAAGATCTTTGCATACACATCTTTGCCTTTTTTATTTTTCTAACCACTGTTCAAGTTTTCCCCTGCTGTTTTAAGAGCCAAAAATTGCACAAATCGTTCCAGATTTCCTTGACATTGTTAAGGAAAAAGTCCTATTCTCATCTTTTCTGCTATGACATGCACAAAAATGCCACGTCAGCAATGGCAGAGGGTCTACTTTTGGTGTTTTTCCGGATTACTGAAGTTCCCTTCCTTTCAATAGTTTTTCAACCCAACTTTGTCACCATTTGTACAGATTCTGTTTGAAGAGTTTTCAGGATTTAGGGCACTTTACGATACTGTAACAGCACTGGTGAAAGTTAACAATGATCTTTTCATGGCCTCACATCGTGGACATGTGTCTACAGCTGTCCTGATGAAAATAATAACTGCAGAGACCTGAACTTGTTATTGGGAGTAAATTAACCACATCAGACTTGTTTAAGTTGTATCTATCTGATAGAGTCCAGATTGTTCATGTAAATGAGACATCTTCCTCACACAGCAGAATAAGTCATTTAGTTCTTCAGGGTTCTTTGCTTGGACTGATACTTTTAATTTCATATCTGCTTTTGTTAGGTAATATTAGACAGTACATGATACATTTTCATTGCTCCGCAGATGAAAATGTCAGCATACATTGTATCATCATTATTATTATGTATCATCATTATTATTATTATTATTATTTGGAGAAAAAAAACCCAAAAAACAAAAAACTCTACTAAAACAATAATTTCCCTCTAAGAGGGATAAATAAAGTATTTTTCATTTCATTTCATTTCATTTCATACTTATTTATTATGCCAAATGAAACCACACAACTAGTTAGACTACATGGGCATTTTAAAAACCTAAAGGCTTGGATGACTCTTAGTCACATTCACACTGAGACTGTTAAGTCCGCTTTAAGTAAAACCTGGTCCACTTCCATAGATAGTACGGTTTGTTTGGATTGGTTTGAATGCTCATTTGAACTTTGGTCCGCTTGAAAACCGGGTGTCTCAGTTCACTTGCAAGAGAACTATGCTGGGGTTGGCTTACAGTGTGAAAACAAACATACGATCCTGAGAACCAAAGGGTGGAAGAGACGGAGAACGCATCGTAGTACAAAATACTGGATGTCTCGCTGCCTCTCCTGCTGCTCATACTAGACAGATTCTAGTGAAACCTCATTAGAATCTAACCTCAAAGTAAAAACAGAAACCCCAAGACCCCAACCCTAAATTTATTGTTGCTCCATTGTTTACTTGCAATGAGCAAGCTTTTTTGAGTCCTGGTCAATCAAAGACTCATCAAAGATTTTCTATTTCTTTCAAACAGTCAGCTGTTTTGAGAAATATCATCCCCTAGTGAGCAGTTGTTGCACCTGCATGACGTTGTCCAGGTGGTTTGATCCACTTCGGTAAAGTGAAAGCAAACCAAACAAAGGTGTGAAATTTTTCGGAACTCCTCTCCTGATTGAATCACGTCCCTCTGAATATCCTGGTCACCTGGTGTGATTGCACCCTTAATTCACTGTTCTTAATTCAGACAAGACTGAGGTTGTTGAGTGACACGGGTAAACACTGTCCAGCTATGTCATTCCTCTACATAAACACAACTGATATTAAGTGGGAATATTTGGACTCCACTGGATTCTCACTGAATTCAAAGTGATTGGATTATAAATGGACTTAATTTTACACATCTGTCTTGTTTAAAGGCCCTTAAGATGACAAATGTTGTGAACTGGTATAATATATACAAACTGAATTGGATTAAATGATTAAAATTAGGTCATCTAGATAGCATGACATTCACTTGAACCTCAAAGTCCTCTGGTTTAAATAAAAATGAATAAATGAAAAAAAAAAAAGTTCTATGGTAAATCCTATCAATGATTGCAGACTAAGAGATATTGAAAAAATGGACTGAATTATACTTTTTTAACCCCTTAAGGGAATTTAGATTCCAATAGTATACATTATGGGCATAAGTAAAACTACGCATAAATAAATGTTGACAAACTGTTGGAAACTCTTATCCAACAATTGGATATCTGGGGCCGTATTCACAAATAATCTTATCTTGCCACTAGGAGGACTCTTAAATAGCACTAAACGTTTTTAGCTAAGAGCTCCCTCTTAAAACCTATTCACTAAGCTGCTGAGAGTAACTTTTACTGAGGAACTGAGAGGACTCTTAAGATAAAAGAAAGGGTGGAGTTGACCCCGTTGCAATGGATGATGTCATGTTTCCTGACACTGTGATTGGCTGTCTTGGGGGTTTGGTTGTTTTAGCTCTCCATGACAGAGATAATGCAGGATAGTGGCTGGTCCCGCGGATTGGGTCGGATCAAGAAATTTTCACTTTAATTGCGATTTAAGTGGGGCGGGTAAATAATGCAGTAATGCAATGGCTTGTGATCTGATGTCAGAAAAGCAATGCACATTTTTCAGGCCAAATAAAATTAGCTTTCAATTGCATATTTAGCATGTATTTAATAGCGGGGCGGGTTGTGACTTTGGTTCGGTTGTGCGGGGTGGGCAAGATTATTTTACATATGCGGGACTCGCGGGTCGGAAAAAACACGGCCGCGCATCACTACTGCAGGAGGTGTGCTGCAGGATCAAATAAAGGCCGCAAGTGTCACTGTTTTTTTTTAAACATTAATTTTTGATTTTCAATTTAAACAAACATCAAGTACATAGAAATTGTGGGATGATGTGGGGTCTGCAGAGGGTGTTTATTGTTTGATGAATAATTCTGCATATCGGCTGATGGCGAGTTCATCTGCACCGCATATAGCTGCATTTTCCCTGGAGCCAAATAATGTAATGTAGTCACAATTTTGATCTCCGCTGTTAGTGCGTTATTTCTGTTCATCAGTGATGTTAGTGCAGGCCATACCTTTTTAAAAAAACAGCATAATTAAAGTTTCCCCATACATTGATTTGGTTACGGGGATTATTGGCAGCAGCCATCAGTGGATTTCCTCTTTGGTTTACTCTTAGCGTATTAGGAGTCCTCCTGACTACTCCTAACCATTTTCAGGTTTAGGAACTAGTTTTAGCGCTAAAATGCTTTGAGAAATACTCTTAGACGAAAAATGTAGGAGTCCTAAATTTAGGACAGACGCGCTTACTTTTTCTAGGAGTTAATCCTAAATCAGCCGGGCAGCAGCTAATTTTAGCCCTAAGACTCTTTGTGAATATGGCCCCCAGGGCGTACAGCCGACTCTTAAGTTCTGTTTCCACCGAGGGGTCAGGTTCAGTGCATTTTTTTGCATTTCCACAGGCAAAAACTGGGAAGGGTGCCAGAAGATCTAATCTGGACCATACTACTTTTTGGGGACCCTTCTATTGGGGTCCCTTCTAACCCTATCTTGCCCCCAAAGAGTGAATAGTAAAACACTGTAATCTGTTGATTGGTTGAAAGAGGCAGTTGTCAGCCGCAACTACAAGATTAAAAAGGTGACAATATGTTACTTCAAAAACTATCACCATATAAATATTAACAAGAAAATTTGTGGTGGTTGTGGGTTTGTTTACCCGTGCTGTCCCTATCACTCATGGTGCCAACTTTGAAATTAAAACAGAAAAAACTTTTCAACATTGTCTAATTGTAAACATATCACAGAAAGTAAAACACATAACTCAGATTCATGGGACAGCCATCAGAAAAAGGTGAAATTTCTGCTGAATCTGCATCTCCCATGATCCTTTGTGGTCCAGATATGTTGAGTTTTAAAAGTAGCCCCGCCCCCTCTGACAGAAACATTACATGTTCAGTTATCTTTGCTAAATTTATTACACTGCACAATGTTGAAAACTATTTTAAACAACTTATTTGTTTATGTAATGAGACATTTTTTATACAAAACATGAAAAGATCATTAATCACTACTTAAAAGTTTATATTCAAACAAAATCTGGGTTTAGAGTGTGGCCATCTAGGGGGAAAGAAGTGGCCAGGGGATGGGCTGCTGCCCCTGTGACCTGACCCCGGATAAGTGGAAGTGGATGGGTGGGGTAGGTTGGTGGAAGGATGGATGGATTGATGGAATAATTTGGGTTTTGGAAAGCTCAGTCAGCTGCTTCTGCATGTAACAACCTTTCCATTGGCATGTTTACTCACTATAACGTATTGTATTTCTATTAAAATGGTGATTAAAGCTACTGTACATTTCTGGGATAATACTGATTCCCAAAAATTTCCCTGATAGTAAAAGCTTCAAATGATAAATATAAATACATAAATAAAACTTTTGCTCATACTAAGACTAAAGAAACATTAAACTAAACAAACTCCTGAATGGCACAGAAAACTTTAGTGATTACCTTTAATATCAACTGCTTAAAATGATAATTTTTCTTTCATTGTTGAATGACTTATTCACTACTGTTTAAAGCAATAAAAAAATCCCAATTACTTCATTTGCTAACTTTTATAATATTTCAACAATACTGAGAAAGAAAAGAAGTGATCTGACCAAACTGTTTTGCAAATTTAAGTGATAAATGTTAAATCTAAGGTAAAAGCTTGATTTGGAATACAATTCAATCCCTGAAGATATAAAACTAAACTGTCCAAATATTCAAAAACATTACAGCCTCATAAATCACTACATGCCATAAATTCCTTACGTTTAATGTAAAGTTAAACGTAACGAAAGAAATCTTATAAGAAGTACTAATTTTCTGTTTCAAATTGAATAAAGGAAAAGTGGAAGGCAAAGGATGAAAGCTTTATCTTTTCATGACAAGAAAGGCGGAGCATTATAGCGAGGGCTCTCAGAGGCTCAACCTCCTGTTCTTCATCCTAAAAGAGGCTTACCTGCGTCAGGTTTCCTCCACATAAAAGACCAATAGGCCAAGGTAGCTGTTACATTATAATTACATGGGAGGAGGCAGCTGGGAAGGAAGTCTGGAGGGGAACAAGAGAGCATAATGGGACAGTTGAGAGGTATGGCAGTGGGGTATGGAGGGATTAAGAAGGTCAAGTAAGGTTGTTTTGCTGCTCTGATCTAAGATTTGGTGACTTGATGCAGGACATTCTCACATCTGGCATTTTGTGCTGATAAATGCTAATATTTGTTTATCTTTTGGATCATATCAAAATCAAAACTTTAAAGTGCTTTTGAATCTGTCAAACACTATGTGATTAAATTTCTTAATTCATAGTCCAACTTTCCTCCTCCAACAGCATCTGCTCCAACTTCCTATGTAAATAATTGGCCACCATGTGGAGCTCACATGAAACTGAAGCACCAAACTGCAGATCAGTTTTGTCCATGGGACAGTTCCATTAAATTTTATCTTAAAAAGATGGCTGTGTCCTACATGCTGACAAAAGAAAGGCATTTCCTGCATTTCCAAAGCAGAAATGTCACTGCTGGTTTTAATGATGAAAATAGTTATTTTAAAGGTTTTTATTACCATTAAACTACTTTTATACAAAGCGTTTTTTTCTCTTTGAAAGGACAATGCAAATGTGACTGCGCAGGGGAAATATATACAGAAATTACAAAAATGCAAATAAAGATATCCTAATGTTGACAACGACTAAATATAAAAAAAACTACCAAAAAAGAATCATATATATATATAAACTTATAAGCACAACTGTGTATGTATGTAT
>JBBBVU010000010.1:2841273-2853229 GCA_037177055.1 Atherinosoma microstoma
GCTCCTGCCCTGCATCCTCTTCGCTTCCTTTTCAACTCGTTTGGGATTTGGAGACTTATTTCGCTGGTTATCTTTATCTTGGAGAGCTCACGCTTGTAAACAAGTCTTCTGTTGCCATGGAGACTCATCATAACAAGTCCTGAAGAGTCCAAAGTACGCAGAGAAATCACTTAAGCAGCACAGCATCTGAACCAGCGTGAAATAAATCTTCTTAGAAAAATCAACCAGAAGGTGATTGTCCCAAAAAAATAAATAAATAAAAAAGGCAATATATATATATATATACTCTTTGCTTCTGACTTGTTTTGATGACACACTGACGCTTATTAAGTACATTCCTGGAGCCTATGCCACACACTAACAGCTGGATATCAAAACACAAGGTCTTATGAACGTACAACATGGTTGATTCAACAAGGAAACACAAGAGAACATTATCAAAGAAAGAGAGAAAAAAGAGAGAAAGTAACAGAGCAAGAGATATGACACCTGTCAACATCATACTGAGTTTTACTGTCTGGTAAGATCTCAGAGAAGAGACAGGATGAAGACGGATACTGAATAAGCCGTTGTTAGGGAAAAATCTGCCAAATTTCCATTGTGGGGCTTTGAAGGGAACACATCTAACAATCTAAAATAATCAATTATGAAACAAATGATACCATGATGCCTTGTATCATCTGTAGAGAAGGAATGAATAAAATGTTTAAAAATAATTAAAAATAGTACCAGAAGCTTACCAATAGCAGAAATGTTCAAACCTCATTGATTTCCAGAAAACAGTCCAGCTTGTCATAAAATATGATGTAACACATGTAGAAATACTTTCAGGTGTTGGCAGGTGGACTTTTTACTACTGGACTGTGCCAAGCTCTTTTATCCCATATAGACTCTGCGGTTCTCTCCTGTTTAGTTTGACAGTCACTTTCTGGCCTTTGCTAATTACACTGAAGTCAAAATGTTTTCTGGTACCTCCATGATTTCAGACTCAGCTACAAGTTTCGACGAGTTAAGGGAACTGCCTGTGAAGTTCAGTCAGATGATTTTGCTACTATCTGATTATGGGAGGTATGAATAATGAATCCACAAAAGCTGACCATCCAGAATAAGACAGGAGTGTTTTTGGTTACAGCCTCATCACTTCAGATTTTTTCCACATTTCTGACATTCGCTAACCAAACACACCCGAATGCTGCTGCAGCCTGCAGAACAACTATGTGCTAAAAACCCATCTACAAGGGCAAGAAAGAAATCATCATGTATGCTTGGTGATGCAGTTGCAGATGGAACAAAGATCAATTGTATCACTTAAAAGAAAAAGAAAAATTTAGATGAGTTTGGTTTAATGCAAAGAGCTGCTTTGCATTTCCAGGAAAAACAAATCTGTGACTAACGGGTTGAAGAAAAAAACAGCAGACACATTGACAGACTCACAGGGACTTCCACGTATTTCGCAGCTGCTTTCACCTTTCAGAAAGAAGGCAGGAGGACAAGTAAGAGGAAGAAGAAGAAAGAGAGGGATAAAAGTAAAGTTCAGCAGGGAGGATCTAGCTTTCAGCAGATGTCTCTGTGACTTAGTAAAGCCAACAGTTTGAAGCCTTCTGCGTTCAAGAAGAGAAGCATTTCTACTCACTGTGAAAGAGAGGATCGAGGAGAAGAATGTTCCTTCATCGTATCTGGACAGTTTGGAGAGGACACCATCTAAAACAGTAGTGAACTGTAGACCGGAGACACAACAACTTACTGCCTTTATTTGTCTTTTAAATCCCACAATTACTTTAAAAAAAGAGTGTAAGAAAATGTGACAAAAAAAGTCTGATAATTTTTACTTATTTCTTGTAAAGAAATATAAGAAAGAAAAAAAAGATACATTTTCTATTTTTCTTGTCAAATGGTCTGACCTATCATTTAAACTTGTTTAAAGAAATGTCTTGAGATAATAAATCATTTCAATAGTATGTTATATTTAAATACATTCTTTACAATGATATCCATATAAATAAGTTAAATATGGATTAATCCAAAATGGATTAAAAAACAACAACAACAGATGTCTAAAAAAGGTACACAAAGTCAACCACTCCTTAAATAAAAAGTAATAAAATTAGATTGAAAAAATAAAAAATGAGACAAAATGGATATAAAAACCAGGAAAAAGATGTCTAAAAAAAGTAAGTACATTACTGCAACAAATAAAAAATAAAAAAATTAAATTAAATCAATGACGTTTAAAATAAAAAAAAATGCTTAAAAAACCGCAAAAAAAGATGTCTAAAAAAGAACAAAGTGTATCACCACTATGAATAAATAAATAAATGAGTAAGTAAATAAAATACAAGATTAAATATTACAAAATTAACAGCATTAAAAGAGCTATTATATGATTTGTTTAGAGGCCAAAAAGTCAAATTTACCTTTGATACTAGGGATGAAATCATTTCTTTAAAAGCCTCGTCAATCAGGACATCAATCTTGGAGTGGTACTGTTGCTGTGGCGAGGGTGGGGGGGTGTCGGGGTTTACGTAGAGACACATATTTGTGTAAAAGGCATGAAGAGTGAACAAAAAAAAGCAACATTTAATTATTTCCAGGGAGCAGATGGAATACAAAGGTTAATAATAAAAATGACTCCTCGCCTCGTTGATACACAGAACATTGTCTGTGCTGTAAAAGGCAGAAATTAAAATCTACAACGCTCTGTATGAACAGTCCTAACGCACTCACACAATTGTACACAAATACACACAGACACCCTCCCAACATGGCAAGGCATGGAAAACCTTCCCATCCATGTAACACTGCTGAGTTAAGCAGCTAATAGGATGCATTATGTGGCTGAATAACATTCCCGTCTGCAGTGGAAAAGCGAAGGAATCTGAAGGATACTTTTTGTGTGTCTCCCTACAATTAGAGCAGCCTTGTATTCCTCTAAAGCACCGGTCCAGCTGCGAGGACCAAAGGCTCACACAAGATTCAATTAATCTGCCATTTCATGTCTTGTTCGCCCCACCCACCACCCCAGTGCCCCACCCCCCTCATGAAAAAATATTCATGGCACCTTTTCCCTTGAAGGAATAAGAAGAAGAGGAAAAAGGCTGGGGCTGAGTGCTGAATGGCAGCAGCAGCAGGGGAGTTCATCTCTTGGCAACAATGCCCTTTCACTGGCCGTCTAAAGAACACCCAAATTAAAAATTTCAATCAACAAAGCACACAGATCGCTGACAAACCGCAGGTCCTTGGAGGTCACTGCCAAATTTAGATTCTTTTTTTTCTTCTTGTCCACAAGTTTGCAAAATGGCAGCTCTCTTTCAGCTGGATCTTCTTGGCTAATCTTGAAGGCTTTTTCTTTTTCTCCTCTTCTTACCTCAATTAACACTGCTGCCTCGTTTCCTACAACCACAATCATGAAAAAGCAAGGAGGGGAACTTATTTGGTGTTTGGTATAGAAGCAAAAACTGAAGTGAACAATTATTTCTTTTGAAAACATTTATTTGCTTGTTGAGCTCCACTGCTGCTGCTGCTTCAGTGAAATCTTTCAGATCTAAATCAGGTGACATTTTTAATCCAACTCTGACGACATCTCTGACCCCAGCAAGGAATATGAAAATAGATGAATTTTAACTTATTAATCAGGGCTTTTTGTGGGGAATTAAACTGTTAAGGGCATTTCCTTTCACATATGTTTTCCTTGCCTTTTCAATTCCCTAAAAACAATCTGGAACAAAATTTATCATGGAGAGCTTCAAAACTGACCAACGCTTGTGCCTGTTCAAGGGTCTGCCAACATCACAACTTTCTTTTTCTCCAACCTGATCAACAACACATAAAGGTATGGAACAACCAATAATGTAAAAACGGTCAATAATGTAACAATTTTGCCCATTTCAAACGTAATGACGAATATAACAATGTTTTTTCTTTTTACATTTCTAAATGACAGTTCACTGTATATGTTGTATATTAAAGTTAAGTGTTATTATAGTGCCAGTCCAGTTAGTTACAGTTTCAAATGAGGTTATAACACCTTCCTTGAAAAATGTTCAAAACAATTTTTGTTAAACATTTGAAAAATGTATTTAAAAATGTAACATTCAACAGACACTGACAGGAAGTTATTCATCTATATATTTACTCAAATTAAATATATTCTAAATGAAGATTTTGTACAACAAATAATTCAGAAATTGGCTCTGACAACCATTATATAAGGGACGACAGAATGCTGCATAGTACATATCTGTGGTTCACTCTACTCGTTTTTTTTGATGAGCAAACTTCACAAAACTGCAAAATTCCATTTATAGAGCTCTAAGGGTAGTCCTTAGATCACCATCTGCATGGTGATCTCGCTTATACTCTTGTTATACTGTATTTTTCAGACACTAATTGCTTAATTTCATTTGCACCATCTCCCTTCACATCTACCCAGGCTGCAGTGAAGCGATGAATCTACAGGGAGATCAGGTTAAGCAGAAAGTTATCCGTTTGTTTCTGCCTTGATGCACTGTGTGGATGCAGATTTTGTCACCTTCCTGCATCCTTAAATCTGTGCAGCTGAGGTGAGAATGTAATGTCTGTATTACTCATTGCAACCAAAGAATAAACAATGATTATTTATCTTTTATGAACCATATAGAAAAATGAATACAGTCCGAGTAATAGTTGCAGCAGTCTGTTACATCACCAGCACATAAATGTGTTAATCATGAACACATCTATGAAGTAAGGAAGTCTTAAGAGTGTTCTGAAATGAAAAGAAATCAAAATCTGACAAAAAAAGGGTTTTAATTTGATTCCCTACAGGTTGACTCTTTTTCCTTCTCTTTTTAAAAGAAAGAAAAAAACCCAATCCAGAAAAACAACTAAAACAACTAAAAAAGATAAACAGCAGGATGACCAAAAGAACAATGTTTACTATGTGGGGAAAGTGTGAGAAGAAGAAGAAAAGATAATGAGTAGATGGAGAGACTTACCCACTGTTTGTCATTCTGGGATTCAAACAAAGATGTGCAGAACAGATGGACATGAGGGGCAGGGAAAACATGAGACAAAAAAAAAGAAGGCACACAGAGTGAGCTGTCATGTCACATCCAAAAACGAATATTTCCCCACTTAACTTCTAAATACTAGAATCAGTAAAACCACAGGATGCATATGAAGCAAGTTCATCTGCATAAAACACATACTGCTGTTGAAAAATGATTCCTACATTTGAACTTTAATTTAATTGCAGAAAAATCTACTTTTTTCTTCTTTATTGATAATTTTTATTGTGCACTCATTAAGTTGCATGCTTTTCTGCAACACATTTTAATACAGTTTGGTCTGTTGCAGATGTTTATTGACTATCCATTAATACATGTAGCAATATGCTTATTAGGTTGGGGACTGCAGCTTTACTACAGATGTGTTTATGCAAGGTGTTTTCTGGAAGCCCTACTACAGCTTGATGAAATCCATTTTCATTTTTTTCCCCTAAATTCAGTCCCCACCAAATATTTCGTGGGTTTATAAATTTTGTATTTCTATTTTTCTTTTTGGCTCTTTAGTTGCTTGACAGGAAAGGGAGTCAGAGAATTAAGGGGTGACCTTGAGCACAGGGTGTTTGGTCAGGATTTGAACATGGGCCGGCTGCATGGAGGAGATGTGGCATCTGTATTAGATCCGACTGCTTAACCAGATGTTAACATCCAGTTTTCTTTCTTGTAACAGTAGTGTCTCGTGATGGTATTTTTGTCAACAATGACTGACAGCTCAAACACACGGAGTGAGTTTGATGGAGGCTGCTCTCATTTCTTGCTCCTCCTTGTCTCAGGCACTATTTTCTCAGCCAGATGCGACACATGGGAACCGATGCAGCCTTTTCACTTTTTTCTTGTTGAATTGAATTGTTGTTTAAGTCCTACAGCAGACTTGATTTATCTGATTGGGTTTTATTTGGCCTATTTACAGTCTGTAGTCTAAATGCCAAAAGTTATTAGATCAAGTTAATGAAAACAACATGCTTTTAATTAAAATTCATCCCTTAACAATGTTAACATTATGGAAGGCATAGCTTCTCCTCCACTCTGCATGTTACCATGGTAACAAATACGTTGTGAGAAGCAACGCAGGGGATAACATTTATTTCTGCCTCTTCTTTTTATATATTTCTGACATTAAAGTACCTCTGTTAAACTCTATGTGCCATCTATGTACCAAAAATCTCGTGTAAATTACATATAATACATGTACAAGACATGCCAATTGTTTTCACTTCTAAGAGTTTTAGGCAAAAAGAATTGCATATGAAAACCAGCCCATAATGTATAATTGTGCACATTTCATTATAGGATTCTTCTGTGTTACATGACTAAGGTAACCTATCAGATAAGCTGTTAAAGGAGCTAGTGTTAGTGATGATGCTGTTCTGTTTTAATAGTTTACTGGTTTAGTTTCTTGAGTGCTATTTTTTGTATTCATTACCTTATTACCATTAATATTTGTTTAATGTAATATCATGATTAAAATAAAAAAGAACATTGATCACTCTGCAGCCCTGATTCATGGTTATTACATCTAAAAACTGTATCTTTGTAAATGGTTTCAACAATTAACATCTGATTCCTTCAGTATTATCTTTAAACAAATATAAAAACAAACAAACAAACAAAAATACCTTAAAGGAACCATTTTAGAAGTATAATATAGTAATGAACAGTTTTCATACTTTCAAGCCATCTTTGTGGTAGGCTGATTTAATCTAAAATAATATGGAAGTATCATCTTGTGTTACGTAATCATTATAAGGTTATTATAATTATGTCATTATATTATGATTTTTATCAACAAATGTCAACAAATATCTACATAGGCATTTTTAGTTACCACATTATTACTACATTGTGACAATACTACTATTAAATAATTTTGCCTTGTCATCTTTCATCTTTAACTTTGTTTCCCTATTGCTCCGTTTCAGGCCCTTATTATACTATAACTGCCATATTGTACCGCAGCTACTAGGACTAAACCTGGTAAACCTGGTATTACCAAAGTAATTACAGGGTAATACCCAGTTATTACCTTTGTATTACATACATGTTACCACAGTATTGCTGTCTTATGACTGTGTTGTATTGTATCTCCAATAATTCTTCCTTACATCTTTCAAGCAGTAGAAGTTTTGAAGTTTTTAGTACTTTTTTCATGATAGCCAGTTTAATGTTAGGAGTGATGCTGTCCAACACCAGATGCACATTTCATTATGGAACTGAATAAGAGAGTAACTGTGAGACTCTGCAACACTTATAAGCTATACAATTCAACACTGAGATTTTATTTAGTTGAGAGGTCTAACACAGCTCCTATTGACGGCTTTAAAATCAAACATGTAAAAATCAACTGAATGGAAACTAGTTATAGAAGACTTTTTCCCTTTAAAGACTCCTGAGAATAAGTAATTTTTCAGTCAAAGATTGAACATTTATCTGTCAAGGTTATTCAGACATTGAACTTTTTAGGCTGAATGGATTTCATCCCGACAAACGGATTCACAAACCCAGGATGAGATGTTAATATAATGGTTGTCAAAGATACTTATGACGAGGGGAGGGGAGGGTAAATTTAATTTTGGGATGCATGATCAGAAGTGCTCTGCTGGATCATAGGGTGTTTCAGCCTTTCACACTATACACCCTCACCAGAGGCAGCCAGTCCCGAGCCTGCATCCCATACCCACTTCATGACAGTTGCCTTTATGTTAAATGGCAGATGTCTTCATGGGACTATGCATGGCAGGGGCGTCCTTTTCCCTGAGTCGAGCCTGGGATGACCACATACCTCCTGGCTTGCTACTTGGGGGCCCAGCAAGGGTTGATCCAAAAGCATTGTCGAGATTCAGAAAGATGACATGGAGGTCAATTTTTTCTTGCTTTGCTGTTTGGATCTGGTGCCAGATTATGCTAGACTTTCTCAGGCACCTAGAGAAGCCAGCTACTCCTGCCTTCTGTATGGATGTATCAAGTACTTGTCCTACGCCATACTTTGGGTATAATGGAATAATTTCATGAGAAATTATGTCAAACTTAGGTTTCTTGTGTATACAGAAATACTTCAAGGAATTACTTTGTTCCTCTCAAGAAGACAAATTTAAAATATAGATTTGAACTTATCTGTTTATGTTTTCATTCAATGTAATTTTCAATCATATTTTGCCATAATTATTACTGGAATGGCTTAAAAAAACTTAAACCACAAGTGTTTTCTATGGCATAAAATTAAAGAAAAAAAGCGTCTTTTTTACATCAAGAAAAATATTTTCTGCAGAAAACTACTCTCAGAACCTCACAATTCAATTTTCTCCATTTGTAATGGCTGTCATAGGACAATATAAATGTTTGTATATTCTTAATGCAGTATTTTTGACTTATACCTCATACTGCTTCATTTAAGTGCCCCTTCATATACAGTCTTTCATTGGCAGGAAAAACACCTTATTGAACAACAGACAGAACAGAAATGGAGACTTTATGAGGCTGGCAGACTTGTGGTACAGATGTTTAATTTCTAATAACATTTCACTGATCACTGTAAAACAGCTCCACTCATAACCTAGCTGTCTCCTGGGCTCTATTAAACATTGGGATTTCTAAAATCAGAAAGCTTTTCAATAAATAAAAACATAGAGCAAAACAATGAGGTTTTACTAAACAGTGGACCACCTCTAGACTCTCAGCAGGGTCCTGGAGGGTGCATGGGAGATCATCCAATCAGTGTACATGTGATTTGTGGATTTTGAGAAGGCGTTCAACTGTGTCCTTTGTGGAGTGCTTTGGGAGTATGGGGTACCATGCCCCCGTATAAGAGTTTGATCTGCATTGTCAGGAGTAAGATCTGTTTCCAGTGATGGTTGGACACTCCTTGGGCTGGCATTTGCCACAACTCTGTTCATAACTTTTATGGACATCCGGTGGATGTATAAATTCATGCATACACACTATGTGGCAGCTGAAACTGAAAAAGAAAAGCAATCATCACTCTTTATGGTGATGCAAAATTAAAATGAAACAAAGAAAGAAAATTTAAAATGATCAACTTATAAAACTGATTTAAAGCCAGTCTGACAAAAAAAAAATATTTTGAATTCATTATTTGCAACAGACAAGTTTTAACCCTTGTTACCACAATCATTTAATTTCATAGGCACGAGATGAGATTTGATTGTCTGACATTCAGTGCCGCCATTCCCACTACGCACATAAGGCCCCAAGTCCAATATAAGGCCCCAGTGCGGGCTCATTAGTAATCATAATCACCATTACAGCATATCTAAAGTAACACATTTTACAGCCTTCTGAACAGTGACGTGGGATCCAGTGCTGCTGACACTTTATTAACAGGAAGACACAGACTGCTGTGGGCTGCAACAACGCCACAAACAAACAGAAATGCTCTGCTATTAGCCGATAACAGCTGTAACATCAGCCCATACCGTCCTCTTTCCAGTCACACACAAAGTAAAACACTTTATTTTGTAATAGTTATTAGATTAAAAAAGGAAAAAAAAAAGGGGGAGGTTGGCACCACAAAGCAGTTAACTAGCCACATTCGTCATCTTTAGCACTTGACATTTACCATGCGAAATTTCTTTATTAGTCCCTGTCTCAAAAAATATGGAAAACACTTTTTCAAGATGCTCGACTGTTGAACCTTTTTCTGTGAACGCAGCTGTAATTCATTTCCAGCCTCAGAGAAACCTATCTTGAGTCTAGTTTATGAAACATGGCAAAGTGTCTGTTGTGAAAGATGAATTTAACTTTAAAAAAACTTTCTGTTCTTTCTTCATTTTTTAACTCTATCTCTTAATAAGGCACTTGTCCTTTTACCTGTGAGCACAAAATAACTATAGCAATGAAATCCTTCATATGTTACTGTTTTAAAAGAAGTTTGTAACCGTAAGAGACGGCATACCAGTTCATGGATAAAATATTTGCTCAACCGGCTTGTAAAGGGAACATTAGCTCTCTACAGATAGATGAACTCTACCAGCAGCTCTTACTTCAGCAGCATTGACAGTCACTAATTAGTCCCTCCAGGAAATCGCCGTGTTGCGATCGCAACTGTCAACACAATTCAGCCAATCTTTGTGGCTTCTGTATGTCTTTACAGTTTTATCGATTACTGGAACTTTAATGCAACTTTGACAAATGGCAGCACTCCACCACGTTACCTGATATGCATATGTCATCTTCCATGTTTCTGGTTATAAACATGCAGTCGTTACGGACAGAAGAAATGTGAAACAATTGCCGTCTTAAATCACAGACCATGCACAACACTTCCCCAGAGTACTGTATGAAATTGGTGGAAAAGATTTTTTGTACCACTATATTATGTTTTTGTACTGCAAAATGCTGTCAGAGAATGTCTGAAATGTGGGAAAAAGACAAGGCAAATTCAGAGCATCCAGATTTGCGGCAAATAATAAAATCCTTTTCTTTTTTGGTGTGTGCTTGTTTTTCACCATTTCAGCTTGACCCTGCTGAACACTGAAAAACTTTCCTAGTGTAATTATTTCAGTAATATCAGAATTAGAATTTTAAAGAATTATTTCTAATGAATATAATAAATATAATAAAATAAAATAGATAATAATAATATAATAAATACATAATATAATGAATAATACAAATAATATTTAAAACAAATTTCATTTGTCAGACCAGAGACCATTTGTCAGACCTTTTAATAAAGCTGCAGCATATTTAGTATTGTCTCAGCTTGTTTGGAAGTTTGTCAGAAGTAGTAGGAACAAACTATTTGGTAGCAGTCATGAAAACAGGGACAAAAAGCAAGAAAAGTAAAAAAGAAAAAGAATAAAAGATTTGAAACAAAGATGTACAATCTTGACCATTATGGTAAAGAAGTATTATAGAGGTAAAACGAATAAATAAATGGCATAGAAATTTTATTTTAGTGAAAATAACTACCACTGAATTTTGTAATATCCAAGAGTTGCATGTGATTTTCTAGATCTGTGACATGTTTCTTCTTTAGGTAAACAACTGAAACACAAGTCTCATTGCGTGACATTAGCTTACCTCCTGACCACCATCCAACACGCAGAGCTTGGAGCACTGCTTTCTGGCATCCACCAACATGTTGAACATGGTGCAGACGGACAGCGGCACTCGGAAGTCTGTCGACTTACTTGCTTTTTGTATTTTGGCATCAAATGCAGATTTTGTTCTGCAGGACAGAAGAAGAAAACATTTTTATATACTCTGAATGGTTTAAGACCAAAATACAGCGATCTCTTGACACAGTATGAACCCAGCAGACCCCTCAGGTCAACTGGATCTGGTCTCTTATCAGTTCCCAGAGTCAGTACCAGACATGGAGAAGCTGCATTCAGTTTCTATGCTCCACATGTCTGGAACAAACTCCCAGAAAGCCTCAGATCTGAAACACTCAGTTTATTTACAAAGCATCCAGGTTAAAGACCCTCCTTTTCTCTGCTGCATTTACATAGTTTCTATTTAGAAGTTTGAATTGTCACCGTTTCTTTTAGGCTGGAATTTTTAAACATGATCATGTTTCAATGACTTTAAAGAGAAGGAAAATTTGGAGATTATTTTTGATTTTCTGATATGTTACAGGTTATGATATTATCCATCATAGAAAAAGCAGGATTTACTGGTCCTGTGCTGCAGGCCGATTTGATATGTGACCTTATGCACATTAATTTTGCACATAGACTCAGGATGATTTAGATACAAAACAGGAAACCGAGTCCAGTGTTTTATCCTACCATCATATTGGCAGGGTGCCCGGCCCTCCCTACGAGACCCACCACCCCGTCTCCAAGGTCAACTTAATTCATTGATCTGGTTTACATCACCTGCGACAGACTGGCGACCTGTCCAGGGTGTACCCTGCCTCTCGCCTGATACTTGCTGGGATAGGCTCCAGCCCA
>JBBBVU010000010.1:2862221-2873346 GCA_037177055.1 Atherinosoma microstoma
AGTTCTCCAAATAATGCAGGAGAAGGCGACTCAAACCGGCCACGGGTTGAGGAATAGAAAATGAAACTTAAACTTGCGGTTACACACAGGTTGGCGTGCATCAGTGATGCAATCAATGCAGCTCGGAAATCACAACTCTAACAGTCTACTTCATGCAATGACAACTACAATATTGAGAAATAAATGAATCAGGATTAATGATGTATTTAGAGTCTATATGGGCTTCTTAACAGCTTAAATAAGCATTATATCATTACTGTAATGATAAATATCCTGTTAAAAATGTTAATAAAATATATCAAATAAAATATAAAAAAAAACTATTTTAAAAATTTTGCGATTAATATGCGATTGATTGCGAGTTAACTCAGGACACTCATGCAATTAATCACGATTGCAAATTTGAATCTACTAACAGCACTAATATACATAGATAGATATACATATGTAATTGACAATCAGATAGCTTTGGGTCTTCCTGTGATAACTTCTAGTCTGGAGCCTCAATAGCGTCGACCCCACCACTATACATACGTGTTTTCACACAGAGGTCCCATCCAGGCAGGAGCAGAAAAGCTGGGCATCTGTGGCAACGTGAGGGGGAGGCTGGGGACTTTTGGAAGAGGTACGTTGGCTAGATTGTTAGTTAACGATCTGCATGGTCACAGTCAGTGACCGGGATGATCAATGGAAGAGAGGAAAAATTTCAAAAGATAAAAATGACATGGAGAAATGTGAAAAAGAGAAGACAGAAAACAACAGTTGCCAAGCACCAGAAGAATAGATGCACAATAGCAGCCTAACTCTGTCTGCAGCTAATTGATTAACAAAAAATGGTAATAAAAGACCTAACAGTCACCGCTCCCTTCTGTTCATTCCATTTCTTTCATTTTTTGTCATTTTTGTTAAAGAGTGCAGTGTGTCCTTGCTGTCTTTTACAATTAACTCGGCCTCCTTTTCTTTCTCTTCTGATAAGTGTGCCGCTATGTTTGGTCAATTTTCTCATCTTTTATAGCTTTGGTCATTTTGGAGTGTCAACCAGCTTCATGCTGAGACAAATCATTACTGCTGATAGTGCACAAGTATAATCTCAATAGGAGACTTTTTTATAGGGGAAAAAAAGTCAGTTCCTACACGAGGAAAATTGGATCACAATTGTTTAAAAAACTGAGTCTTACTTGACAGACTGCCAGGTTTCCTGCTCAAAGCCCCGGTGGACGGACTGGGCGATGGACGACTCCATTAGGTCGATGTAGCGCACCACTAAGGGGACAAACAGGCCCTGCAGGTGTTTGTGGAATGTCCCATTGCAAAGGTGAGCTGTGTGGGGTGGGGCCAACAGAAGTAACATGAAAACAGGTTACAATATGGAAGACATTCTCATCAAAGTAGATTTTTCGTGGAGAAGGAATTTCTCCACGGAGATCAATAAAGTATTTCTCTTTTTCTCTCTCTCTCTCTCTCTCTCTCTCTCTCTCTCTCTCTCTCTCTCTCTCTCTCTCTCTCTCTCTCTCTCTCTCCCTCCCTCTCCATCTATCTACCTACCTACCTACTCTGCTAATTCAAAACAGCAATTTCGAAGTTTGTTGCCATGATTTCCTCTTTGATCAACAGGATCCTTCATATGCAACAAGGTTCATGTCCTGCTTTGCATTGACCATTTATGGCTTGGTTTGGGAGGGTTCAGGGCAGGATATTTGTTTATTTCAGGGGCGCACATTTCCAAATTGTCTGTGATATATAAAGGAAAAATTGCTTACAAGTGTGCGTGCGCACGGTTTTATTAATCCGATAATTTTTTTGGCGTACGCCATTTTCAGCTCATGTACACTTTTGGTCTGGATTCTACACAATATTTTATAAATGAGGCCCTAGGTCCTTAACAGCTCTTGAAATTAGGTCAAAGACATTTTATTTATTTATTTTTTTGTCAAATGCCTTTGAGAGTTGTATGAGTGCTCAGCGCCACAAACACGCAAATATCACATACCAACATGAAATCTGAGAAACTGATTGATTTGATTTCCCAGCACCAAGCCATTTATGAAAAGCAGTGTAAAGAATTAACTGTTTATCTGATCACGGATGTTGATGATTTTCTTTTAAAGGTGTGGTTCCAGTATCAGCAACAGTCTTTCAAACACATTGTCATGATAATTCTGCAGCTCTTTCATTGGTTGATCAAACTCTTCTTGCTCTTGTCACCAGGCTTAATGGACTCACTATTTACTTTATTCTTTTGCCACAATACAGAAGTGCCTTGCCTTGCGTTGCAAATATCTGCTTCAGCTTTATGGTAGACGTTAAGGGTTGTCAACATTACCGAATGCATTAGTTTCTCATTTCCTGAGTCAAGGAACTGGGCATGTGCATTTCAACATGTCTAAGGATGCTCTGATGCTGGTGTATAGAAATGTTATTTCTAACTGTGCGTCAAACTTTGTGTGGAGAGGTTTCTTGTTCAATTATGACAAAAAAAATGTTTTTAATTTTGGGTGAGACAACTTGACAAGAAATTCTCTCATTCTAAAACCAAAACTGCACAGGTGTCCATGACTGTGTACATCCCTCCAATATCCCCGGCTCCTATCCTCCCTGTGGGTTTGAAAGAGACAAATAGGTCCTCACAGACAGTGCCAGTCCAAAGCGAGGAGTGTGAGTGTTGGGTGAGAAGCGAGCAGGCGAGTCTCCCAGGACTTCATTAGTTTTAATTCCTCTTGCTCTGCTCCTTCATGATTAACACTAGCATTTTTGCCCTCCTGAGAGAAAAATTGAGCTCCCCCACAACCACTTGTATTCACTCACTGACAATCAAGTGAGCATTTAAATAATCTGCAGAACAACTGAGAGATAAAGTAGTTAGTTGTTGAAGAAAACACATGAAGAGACAGTGAACTACAGGAAAATCACCTGAGATCAGTGGAGTTGTCACCACTGGGGTTCTGTGTTAGAAACATGTTTCAAATACTTAAAATAAATAAACTGCTTTTTAACAGCGGTTTTTCTTTACACTGCAGCAGTGAGAATATTTCTTATGAATCTCAATTTAAATATTACCGTTATCAAATCAAATATATCTGACAAAGAAGGATGAAATTTGGGGGATTTATTAGTTAAAAGGTAAAAAGTCAGCAAGATGAATTTAAAAGCAGTGTGAAGCTGCTTTCTTCTTAACCAAGACAAAACAATATCTGGTGGTTAATTTCAGCAATTTCAGGTGTTTCCCTGCTGGAGGACAAAAACAAGATCTAAATTGTGAGGGAGGAGGTGATGCTTCAAGAGAAAAATAAAGATAATGTCCTCAAACTTGTGTAAATAATTAGTTAATCTACAATTACACATTTTCTCTTAAAACTCCTGTCATGACATGGAAGCAGTAGGAGAAAAAGTGACATGATCAGTAACCAGGTAATGACGTGTTTAACCTTTATGAAAGTCATTCAAATAAGCACATTTTCACATAAAATCTGCATTCAAAGTGAAAACCCTGAAACCATCATAAAAGTTTTGTGGACATTATAGTATTTGTTTCTGTTTAAAGACAGAAGTTTTCTAAATACATGAAGAAAATATGGTTTAAGATTTTAAGATTTAAAAAGTGGTTTTTAACCACTTTTTAAATCTTAAAATCTTAAAAGCAAGAGAACCGCTGTAAAAAGAAAAGCATTTTGGCTTTTACAATTTTAATAGAAATTCTGTGAAATTACTGCAGTAGATCAGGAGCCAGTTTTGTGAGTGTACGCTTCTTTCCCCATGAAGACGGAGCAGAGCTGGAGGAGAGACTGATAGAAGCAGAAATACACTGTCCTGATGATATCTATCCCAAGCTAATAATAATGATAATAATAATACATGGAGAGAAAGAGAGAAAGATGTAAAACAAAAAGACTGAATAAGAAATAAAAACCCTCAACTGTCTCACTCTATTTTGTTCCATGAGTTCCAAGAGTAAAGGCCACTTGCAAATTAACTTCCTTTGGTTATTTTCTTGTTTTGATTCCATCTGATTGGAACTAAACTCAAACTAATCCCTTTTGTCGCACTTAGTTCATAATTACCAGAGGGAAAACCTCATTTGTGCAAACAGTGAAAACTATGTTGTTGCACGGCCCGTGATTCCTCACCATCTATTGCCTCATTATGCACCAATTCAAGATGGCTAATGTTGTGACACTTGGAATAATTATGGTACGAACAGAGAATGAAAATTAGATACTTGCCATGAAAAAAAAAAGATTTGTGACAAAATGAAACAAAGTGAAAGTTCTTTTGTTCCCAAAAGTGCCCTTGGGTTGTCTGTCTATCTGTCTGCCTGTGTGTGACTGTCGCTGAGATTCTTGGGCATCAGCCATGTTGAAAATGCTTTGTATCTTGGCAAATCTCTGCTGGCTCAAAGGCAAAGCATCACAGCTGATGAATGGCTTGATGAGAATGCAGTGAGGCCAAATGGTTTCCAGCAGTCAGGAAATCTAAACAAGGAGGTGTAATTTATTTTATATAATAGGCCTACTACAACAACCTACACTCCAGCAGTGAAATGTTGATGTTTTCACATTCACGTTTAACTGCTTTTTACTATAAATAAACACTTTATTTTTAAATGTTTGGATTTTGAGGTATATACAAAAAAAAGAGTGAGAAAGAGAAAAAGCGGGCCCTGAAATCATGTCGAGTGTTGCTTTGATGGCATGTTCCAGATGGTTCTCTATTCATAAATACACAAAACGTCTCCTTTTCATCTCTTGGATAGTTCTTTATTTGCAGCTCTCATTTTGTATCAAAACAACAGTGTCAGTGATGACACAGTGAATTTTTCCTTGACCTCACCTCTCTTCCCTCCATTTTTCATTTGACTGCACAGCACTTTATAGATTCTCTTTTGTACTTGATGTACTCTTAAAAAAAAGAGACATTTATTGACAGATGAATATGTCCTTTTGAGTCTAAAATCAAATGCTAAAAGGCAACAAATCTAGATTGTACACAGACCCATGAGTTTAATAAGAAAAACTAATAATAAGGATACCATACTGGACAATTTCATGTTTTTCTCTAAATCTTGACAAAAAAAAAAGAACATAAAAAGAAAGAAAACTCAATAAATTGCCTCTATAAAAAGAATCAGGTTTAATAAATGCACATCTTAAGATCAGGACAGTTCTCACCACTGTAAAAAAATAAGCAGTACAGACTCTTACAAACACTGAATGACCCACTAGAAGTGAGCGGTGGTGGATTAATTGTTTTGGGTTTTTACAAAAAAATAAATAAAATTATTTTCTTTTTATTTTGCTGCACCATGCATCAGCAACTTCACACTCCCAACAATGAATGGAATAATAGTTTACCTTTTGATAAATAGTTAACTTGATTTTAGAATATGAGATTTAGTGCGGACGTTCACCCAACAGAACAAAGACTCTGGCGGAGCTGAAGCTTTTCTTTAAAAACAAACTGTCCAAAACTCCACTTGAATATTACCAGAGTATCTGCAGCACTGCAGCTTCGGAAAAGGAGTTTTAGTGAACAACTAATCAAATAATTCAGTTTGCTTTTCCAATATTATCAGGAATTTCTATTAGATGTGTTTAAAAAGAGAAGATATTATGACTGTGTGTAACTAATTACACAATATTAGCCAATCACACTGTGTTTTGAGGACAATCTACACCGTGCTGTAGATGAATTTTAAAGGGTAGTGCACCCTAATATATGTTTTTGAGCAGTAAACAACATAGTATTACTTTGAAAACTACCTATACTGATCCTAAAATTTGTAATTTCTAAAAAAGATTTTGGATTTTGTATTAAAAAGGACTACAAGGTAAAATCAGGTTTTGGTTTTCATTATGTAGAGGTAAACTAAATAATAAAAAATAAAAAAACTCATCGCCCCTCCCTCCAAATGCAAAAAAAGGCCGAACTGCTGCCTCTTTGAGAATGATAGATACAGGTTGCTGAATCTTTCAGCATGATTGATAAAAAAAATACCACCAGACTCAGAATGTCTGCAGCCAACTTGGTCGATTCAGATCACAAACACTGACGGACTGGTTGCGGGCGGTCCATCAGTGTTTGCAGCCACTGCCGGAGTGGGCCAGACTGGTCTCAGCTTCTGCCAACACTGGACTGGTCGCGGCCACTGACAGTGTTTGCAGCCACTGTCAGAGTGGTTGCACACGGGCTGCTACCGCTTTGAGATTGATAGACACAATGCTGAATCTTTCAGCGTGGTTTATAAGACATACTACCACGTTCAGAATGTCCACTGCTACTTTGAAGTTGGTCGATTCAGACCAGTCCAGCAGAAGCTGCAGCTACTCTGACAGCGGCTGCAGAGTAGCCTGCAGGACTTACTATGAACAAGCAGTGGGTTGTTTAGAAGGATGTAAGAAAATGCAGGAAACTCTGATATGGGTTCTATGCTCAAATCATAGACTTAATGATTAATATTTAATATTTTGTTTGTTATCATTTTCAGAACCTTTACAAACAAGGGATTAAATGCAAAGTTAGCAGAATCTTTCACTTAAACTTGAAATGATTATAAGAAAAAGCTCACACAGTTTGAGAAAATACAAGACTTACGGTCAGTTCGAAGATAGTTGTTTAAGAGCTGAAACAGCGGGAAGCTGCTCCAGGAGTCGACAGGCTGGACCTGCAGAGCGGCGTCCATGTCGGCTCTATACAGAGACAGGAAGGTTTCAGCGTGTTCAGCCATCAGCTCGGGCCACCATGAGAAAGCCTGACAGAGACAGAGAGATGCAACATAATCACATCAGAGGAAGAATATCAGGAAATCTTTACATCTAAACATGCTGGTGCTGAGGATGTAGGAGTTTCCATAGTAACAAAGATAATGATAGTGTTAAAATAAGCACTGGCTTATAGAAAGTTGGAGAACTACGGAGAGTTTTTTCCCTTTTAAGCAATCTACAGTTGGTGTTAATGTCTTGTATTATGACCACAAGTTTTAGAACCTCTAAGAGTCTATTACTAACTTCAGTGATGCAAATGTCAACGATCACATTCAAACGATTTGTTCATGAGGATGTCACACGTTAAAAAAAAGAAAGAAAAAAAATTGCAAAAAACTACATTTGCTCTGATTGAGAGGATTGTTGGAGCCTTTATGGTTTGCGAAAAAGGGTTTAAGGTTCAGTTTGATTATCTGAGGTTTATTTTCATAGTTTAACCTCTTTCTGACAAGTTCTATGTTTCTGCCTCCTGTCCAAAATATCATACCCAAAATCGTATAGACTTTATCATAACTACAGCATAACTACATGGGGGGTATACTCTTGGTCTCAAAAGAAAGCTAAGACACGTGAGAGTCAGGAGAATTTCCTCTTAGAAACACCATGAGGATCCAGAAAGAAGTGAAGTTCAAAATGATACAATGAGTGAATACTTCACTATAAAACCCCATTCATCTTCATGGAAACTACCAGGACCTTCATGATTCATTTAAAAGAAATACAGTCATACGAGAACACATTAGCAGAGTTCTTTTTAGAGCTGGAATAAAATCTTTGACTACAAACAGCAAAAGTAAGACATGATTTATGATTTTGGTTGCTAGCTAACATACATTTTATTCAACAGTGATGAGACAGACATCTTTGTAATCAGAAAAGTCTCTGCTTTCATATGACACCATGTTTTTGTAGTTTACTTGAAGTGGAGAGAAAGTGGACAGTGATGTTCTCATGTTTATGTTACATTCCCATATAATTGCTTGAGGTGTGAACTGTATTTGGTTTGGATGCCAATGCTTAGTAGAGTCTTTAAGATGAGTTTTGTTAAATAAATAAAAAACATTCAGCATCTGTGGATAAAGAAAAAATAGTCAAATTTTTCACTACCTAATCCTAATCATCAGTTGAATCAAAATTCAAAGGATAATCACTAATAATTACTATAGTTTTGGTTGTTTTCATTCTCCCCACCATTCATTTGTCTGTCTTTTCTTTCGAGCATTCTCACTAGTTAACTTTCCCATCCTTTTTTGCAAAAATGCCATTTTCACACCATCTTTTTCTTGCACTTCTGTGATCATGTCTTTTAAAAACCTTGCTCCACTTAATAAATTGTACATAATGTCATTGACTTTTCATTTCCCGTGAGACCATTACACTCACTCATTTCTCTTTGTATTTCTGCATTTTAGCATCCATTTACAAGCGGATATTACTGAAATGGATGTGCAGAAAAGAAACCATTTTATGTGTTAAGGAATCATTTTGTGGGTTAATGTTGTTTGTTGACAGCAGTGAGAAACTGAAAAGGCACATTTGAAATGTTTCATCATTCATCCTTCAAGGCAACAAATGTTCAAAGCACAACTGTGTAATTTCTCTTTTTCCTGTCTATGCTTCTCCTTCCTCTATCGAACAGAAATACTGACCTCAGTACATCAACATAAGATTCAAGGCTGGTTGCACTTTTCTCTTGGAAGTCCTTTAGTCGTCAATAGCAGAGGTCACTCCAGCAGGCTGACCTCGGTGCTCCTGAGAGCCACACTGCCTCAATGCTCTTTAGATAGAGTGAATCGACAGGTACTTCCAACAACACCTGTAGACTTTTTTTAAACCTTTTTTTTTGGTTTAAAAAGTAGCAAGTTGTCGTAGAGCAAATAATAATAACAAAAAAAAAGCTTAATATCTGCCTCCATTTATTTCCACACAGGCTGCCTTAAACAGTTCATCCCTCTCAGTCAGAATCTTGTCATCAAGACCTTCATAAGACATAAAATAAGATGCTGACACAGAGTCAAATGGATCTATTGTGGAGTTTTTTATGTTGATCAGACCCAAAAAAACAGGAAAAAACAAGAAAAAAGCCTTTAATGCTAAAGTGAAGGTTGATCTCTGCATAATATAAGCCATATTCATTACATTTATAAACAGCTAAATGTTCACATACACTATATAAGTTTAAATAGAATTGCTGAAGCTCCAACAACTTTTCCTTCCTGTTTTTCCATTTCAATAATCGTTTTCTGAATATAAGGCTGAAAAAAAGTTTAAAAAAACACATCAAGGGTGGAAAAGAAGCACCATTGAAAATTAAAGAGGAGGAAAAAAGGAAGATTAATAAATTCAAAAGGTCAGAATGAGACATGGAAAATGTGGAAGAAATTACAGAGAAAGCAAAACGTCAGGAAAGAAATCAAAAATGGTAAGGAAAGGAAATAAAAAACTAAATATCTTTTGCTGAGACGATTAGGGAGCAATGGGCAGATGGGGTAAAGAAATGGAGTAAAAAGAAAAAAAAAACTCATGCTTTGTAGAAAGCCAAAGGTTTCTTTATTATAAAAGGCGAAGAAGATTGTTGGCACTGTAAAGGGCTAATGTTCTTATTGTAGCTTCCAAGGACACCCATTCTTCTTTTTCCTGCTTTCAATAAACAATGTGTCAAAAAAATGTGTGAAAACCTAATTATTGAATATTTTCCAGATTGTGGAGAGAGCATCTTAATGGTGAAGACAATTGCTGGACCAAAATCAAGAATGAAAGTCTTTCCAAGCCAAATAAAGGAAGAAAAAAATGAATGGAGGTAATGTCTGAAAATAAACGCAGCCAGGTTGATAATGAGAAGTTATTTCACACACACATTCAAGCAGAAGAGAAAATTATAGTGCACAAGTTCATTTTTAAGGTATTGGAAAGGGTTTGTAGTCAAGTCCTTTGACACAAAACTGGGAAAATAATTTTTAAACCGTCTTAACTTTGCACAAGAAGAATGTCATAAAGAAACAAGAAAGGGAACTATTAGCGATAATGTATATATATATAAAAAAGCAAAAGCAAAAAGTCAGTCACTACAAGCTACAAGCTGTTCATAGCTGTTCTTTGTGACTCTGGTGACAGCAACATTGCGGTCCAGACTAAAAGGTCTGAGAATCTACAGCATGAATTGTCATGAAATTTTCAGACTTTTATGTGATCCATGATGTGATCCCAACCTGTTCCTCTAGCACCAACAAAAGGCTCAAGATTTAACATGTGCTTTCAAATATTAACACTTTATAAAAATCATTTATTTTCCATGACACTGCTTATTTTACAGATCTTTACTGTTTATGTAACATAAGAACAAGGTCCAATTTGTAATATGTGTAATCTTTAAATGCAAATTAGCTAATCATTTCTTGCCTGGTTTTCAGATGAATCCACGTGCTCTGAATCTTTTAATGTTATTTACTGTAGATGATGGAGTATTCACAGTCATTGCAATTCTATGTTGAGAAATACATTCTTTAGACCAAGTTTGTCTCAGATTGATGAACCTACATCTGAGAGATTCTGTCTCTCTAAAGCTCCTTTTATTTCCAGTCATGTTACCGCCCTGTTGCTAATTAGTTATCAAGTGCTCCTACGGTTGTTTTTTATCTGCACTTTTTCAGCCTTTAGTTGCTCCCACTTTTTACAGATGTTTTGCTGCCATCAAGTTCAAAATGAACAAAATGTTTTCCATGAAATTGTATTTCATGGAAAACAAAGATGCAATAAAATATGGGTTTATGAGATTTACAAATAATTGCAAGTCATTGCATTATGGTTTTATTTACGTTTTAAACTGCATTACAGTGTCCTTTATTTTTTTTCCAAGATCCCAGAAATTCTGCCCATCCTCATTTCTGAGACTCTGCCTCCTTAAGGCACTTCTTTTTTTAAAATACAAAACAAATCATATTACTGACCTGTTGCCAGTTAATTTCATTGCTATATTTTGCTCCGGTGATGTTTGTTTTAGCTCCAATACTTATCAACCTGTTGTTGCCCAAGTTTTAAAGCATCATTAAATTCAAGATGAGCTGATATTTTCAATGATTTAGTAACATTTCTTACTTTCAACTTTATTTTTTCTATCTTCTATTGTCAGTAAAATATTGGGTTTTGACATTTAAGTGTATTCTGATGTAGCATAGTTATGGTAACATATTTTGTGGTTTTTCATAATTTATACAAGTCAAATGCAGCACTAAGACCCAATAGTACCAGGACTGAAATGTGTCCGCTTTCTGTGTTCAAGCGGATGTCATCAAAGACCTTAACTAGAGCAGTCTCAGTGCTGTGATGTGGCCGGAAACCTGATTGGTAGACATCAAAACAGTTATTTA
>JBBBVU010000010.1:2873446-2885641 GCA_037177055.1 Atherinosoma microstoma
TTCATCATGGTATTTATATCTTTGAGTGGACACAGTGATGACACATGTCCTGTCCCTGGCATGGAAGCACTGACTGATTGCCTGATTTTCTGAATTTTCTTAGTAAAGAAAGAAGCAAACTCATTACAGGCCTGGCTGGATAGAAGTTCCGGGGTTACTGACACAGGAGGATTATTTAACCTGTCAACAGTAATGAACAGGGCTCCAGCATTATTATTGTTCTTAACAATGATGTCAAAAAAGAATGATTGTCTTGCATTTCTCAGCTCCAGGTTTTAAATCCTTAGGCCCTGATTTACAAAGATTCCAAATAGCGACCGCTAAATAAATTGCGCCGCAATTTTTTAGCGCCTGTTGTGTTTCCATGATTTGCGAGTGATATACTAACATTGCTCACGCAATTGATAACAGGTGCAAACAGCAGTAGTTAAATGAGGATTTAGTGGCGCTATTGCTTTGTCATGGAAGGATCTGGAGAGCAAGGAAGCCGCAAACGCATGCGTTCTCTCCGTCTTCTTTCATGGTGTCTATGCCTCCTCCTTTCAATTATTACTGCAGCCACTGTGCGTACTGTTCTACCAGTTAATACCTGCTTTTCAGACGTGCTATTTATAGGCGCAAAGATAGTCACCGCAAACAAGTTCCACGTTTCATAAATCAGATTGCGTGTGCAAAGCTGATTATTTTGCATAGTCTCCTCCCAACATTTTGCACATTCTGGCAGAAACGCCCATTTTGCATATTCATCAACGGCAGACACGCAAAATGGATTGCGTGTACTATTTTGTCAGTATAACAGGCGCAATCCTCATTGCACCCTAATAATAAATCAGCTGCTGCCAATTTTTGCATGTGCAATCAAGTTAGCACTAGTTTTAGTACACGCAAACCTTTTGTAAATCAGGGCCTTAGTCTCCCTTTATAGATCTCATAGTGAACCTGCAACTTTATTTTACTTAAAATTGAAGAGGGATGAAACATTTAAGCCACGCTAAAAGACAAATTTATGATCAATTAAATCAAAATCATCAATCACCGATTTACATCAGTCTTTCTACAGAGTTATAATAGAGAGGTTTTAAAAAATCTACTAATTCTAACAAAAAGAAGAAAGCTGGTGGAGATGAATCACAGACATGAAACCAAACAACAAACTTACCTCTCTTCCCTTTCCATGGCAGAGGGGAAAACAGTGAAACAGAAAAGACAAAGATAAAATTACAAGTCTGACCAATTCTTTTTTATGGAATGATGAATTACATGACTTTGTACAAGAATTAATTCTATATATTGTTAAAAGCATGTTTCTACATTCACTTGCAGAGAGAATGATATAACCTCTGTGTTACTGTTGGTGTGATTCATCATACACCTCCCAACCACTGATAGATCTAAACTCTCTCCCACCTTCAAATATAAATTAACAGTCTGGTCCTTACGGTGCAGAGTGATGCTGCATCAGACGCAGTAAGGTGCAGAGTGATGCTGCATCAGACGCAACCCAGACAAAAATGGATAAAAGCTGTGGGATTTACAGGAAGGACTTGTTTGGCATACACTTGAACACTAGCCAGTTTACCAGGCCTACCTTCCAGTACCGGGTTGGACCCCGTTTTTCCTTCAGAACTGCTTTAATTCTTGGTTTCATAGATTCAACAAATCGTTGGACACATTCTTCAGAGATTGTCCTCCATACTCCATACTCCTATCTTCTACTTTAATTTAATTGTTTGTTTAATCATTATTATTATTTGAAAAAAAAAAACTCTGCTACAACAATAATTTCCCTCTAAAAGGGATAAATAAAGTATTTTTCATTTCATTCATTCATTTTATTTCATTCATTTCATTTCATACTGACATGATAGCATCACACACTTGCTGCACATCCATGATGAGAATCTCCCGTTCCACCTCATCCCAAAGATGACATATTAGATAAAGAACTAGTCTGCCCATTGTCCTCTGACAACAACAAGACAAATTTATGTCCCGACAACTGTTGCTCACTGAATATTTTCTCTTTTTCACACTCTTCTCTGTAAACCCTAGAGATAGTTGTGGGTGAAAATCCCAGAAGATCAGCAGTTTCTGATCAGCAAGTCATTTTGACCATGTGTACATAACTAAATGTACTGAGTTGGCTGATTAGATATTAGTGTTAACAAGTTGAACAGGTGGACCTACATAAGTGTTTTTAACAATAACAATTCTCTCAAATAGAATTGCTCTTACTGTCACACACTGCAACTTTAAGAGGTAGAAAGGTGCTGCAGGTATGATTGGGCTTATTGTCCTAAAGGGAAAAACATCCTGCAGGAGTTTCATGAATGATCTTTATTTGGCACTTTGAATGTGGAGCCAACTTTTTTCTTACACCATCGCTCTATTTTTAATAACACCATCCACAACTTTACTATAACGCCACGATAAAGGGACAATGTAAATCTGAATTGTTCATCATTTTTGGCATAAATGTGCGAAGGGAGATCAATACATGAAAACCCTGTTGACAGAAAAAAGCAGGAACTATGGTGACGAGACGCTTAATTGTCACTTTGACAATGACAAAAGAAAAAAATCAGCAAGACACTGAGCATATTGCCGGCAAAGAAATTAACTCCGTTAACAATTATGATTTCTAATTTTAAGTTAGACAGCTTGTATCAGTGCTCTGAAATACAGAAATCTGCTTGTCACCATGGCAGCGGCAGAGCAGTGTTTTAATAATAGTGCAGAAACAGATGCCTATACGCCATGCAATCACTATAACCGCCGGTATAACCGCCACATCTCAACACCTATGATTGATCAGTTTTACACCTTGGCATTAAACTCGGGATGCGTATGGGCTGTGGGCGTTGTTTTCATCGTGTCTATGCTGCAGACGGCAATGCAGTGCTGCCACTTGTCATGTCATCTGACACTTAACGTGATGGCTGCCAACTGAGGCGGTGGAGGAAAAGATGGGAGCTGTGAAAAGTGATCAAGAATATAAATGAAATGATCAAGTGATTGTTGCCGTCACTTGGAGCAAAAAAAAAGAAGACAAGACTGTTGAGTTTTAGTTGAAAGATCTGTTTTACATAGAATACTGCACATGCATAACACCATCTTAATGCACAATTACTTCATTCAATAATCAATCAAAAATATAGGAAGACATAAATACTAATATTCAACTGCTGTTAACCTCTGTTGTAGTGGTGAACTGGGAATTATTGCTAAACCAATTAAACTGATGTTTAATTTACTTCAGAGGTGCTCTTCTTTGTGCCTCACCCCTACAGCACTATGAGCATCCTCATTCTTTGCAGCATTGTTGGTTTAAAGGTGGTTTTCAGATGTATTTTTCTAAGTGGATTTACAAAGTAAGCTTATTCTGGCATGATATAAAGTGGAGATATTAGCCCTCTGTAACGGCTGTTCAGGAATTTGAAGTTCATTGCCTTACTAAACTGCCTGGATATCCATGTGAGCTTGGCATTTGTCAATATGAGTCAATCTGATTTACGAGGTAAAAAAAAAACTCTAACATTACAGTTTTTTTCTATAATTAAAAAAACTAAGATTACAGATATAAATGCAAATGTACATGTCTAATGTAAAATAACAGGGGAAATCTGTAGCTGTGAAAATACATACAATTTATGATTTTATTAAAAGGAAATATTTCATTTAATATAAAAGTCTGTTTTCATACATTTCATTTAAACGCAAAGGTGGATTTATTCCAGCGGTGGTCAAAAGTCTTTTCAAAGGATACAGGATACAGAAAGATGGCAGTATGTCTTGAGAAAACAACACACATTGGGAAACCATTGATGTCCCTGTGCTTCCTGTGGTGCTGCTAACTAGATGTGCTGGATATCTCATTTGATGCGACCTCTGTAGAATAAACACATGCTAAACAAAAAGCTGTCAACACCCTCACATAAACAAACTTTATGTATTTGATCAGATCAGCTGATAAATAGTCTTTTTTTTTTTTTATTTAACCATCATTCAATACAAGAAAAAAAATCTTATTTTTCAACTGCAGCCGGGCAGGAAATGGCCTCAGAGAGACCTCCAAGTCAGTGAGCAAAATGAGCGCTCAAGACAAATATTATCTGTTTATCTTCTGTCACTCAAAAATAAAATCATTCATGTTTAAATCATGGTTTTTATGGAAAACTGCACAAAGCTTCTGCTTGTTGTCCCTTGATATTTACTGGTTTGAGGCTCATTTCCAAGAATCTCCACAAATGGGGTGGAGAGTGCAAAGCCAGTATGAACTTTAGACAGGTAATCGACTCATCAATAGAAAATATGTCAGGCTTATAAACTCCTTTCAGACACCCTATTGGACTGCTGTTCTACATGTACTGTACAGGAACAGTAAAGGTAAGCAAAGTTGTAGATCTCCAATTTATAATCTTTCATTTGAATTCTCTTCCCAGCATGAGGGTGACTGAAATAGTTATTAGTATTTGTTGTGTTAATGCAACAGAGTTTCCACATCCCAACATGCCCAATGTTGCCAGCCGAGCTTTCTTTGATTGTACATTCTTTGTATGTTACTCTTGGAAAAAAGACCATAAAAAGCTTCTGGTTGAAGGACATGCCAGTGTCTCTTTATCATTCCTTTTATTTGTGAAGCAGAATGGTTTTATTTAGCAGAGAAACAAATACAGTCAGAAGTTTTTGTATTTGAAACAGGCAGTACGTCTACAACCTACAGTCATCTGAGCAGTCGTTCGGTCAAACCTCATTTTTGTGTTTAGGGTTTAGCGCTCCACTGAGGATTTACACATTGACTCATCGTCTTCTTCCTTCTTTTGTTCTCACATTTTCATATTAATAGATGGATATTAATAAACCTTCAGGGTGGGGTTTGCAGTCCTAAACATTTCTGATTGGTTACATATTCCCAGTATTCCATCACCACCTTTCAGCATCAGTCATGTCAGGATTAATCTGATAAAAGAACAACACATCCTGAATGCTAAAAACCGAGGTCTGAAATCCTTTATAGCTCCTTGAATAAAAGTCCTGCACCATTTTTTAAGTCCTGTTGTTCAAAATATGTTTTGTTTTTTTCAATAAACTCAAAGGTAACATGTGAGAAATTACTTAAACAATATGTAACTGATGTGAATCTTTCCTCTGATTTCACACCGGCTAACATGATATTCTGCCGATTTAATAGTTGTATAATTTCTAGTGGCTGAATTTAGGTTTTTTGGTGCCCAGGACCCTCATTTATCAACGGTTCTTATGCACAGATTTGTGCATGAGAACATTTTCATGCAAAATGTGGAATTTACCACGTTGTGGTTACAGTTTGAAATATTCTTAAATATAAGAATAGCCCCGACCATGAATACGCACCGATTCTACTGGCAAAACAAGGAAACTGCATCATGTGTGCAGGTGTTGCAGCGATCTCAGCATTTATCAGCCATGCTTTATTCCATCAAAATAATCATTATTAAATTAGTCATCTTTAGAAAAAAAAAAACAGACGTGTAGCTTAAATTGTTTTAAAACTTAAAAAAGACAGGTGAGAACTAAGCATTATTGATCTGATGTTAACAAATAAAATTTCAAACTCGGTGATGTGAGGTCATCAGATGATCAGCTGATCTGATAGCTGAGGTCATTTCTGATCTGATGCCGCTTCCCGAAGAGATCCTGTTAGAACTTTGCTGTGATCTGTGTTACAAAGTTATTTTAACTACTATTCCAATGAATGTCTGAGTGGTTTTGGTCGCCTGCATGAGAGGAGACAGGTTGGACGTTCCCTGTCCATCATTGAGCTGCATTACATCATCCGTGCTGGATGCGTCTTTTCTCCGGACCAAAACACATTTATCTCTCTGGAACTAACGTCGGATGAAAGCAGCCCTCCTATGATCCTGGGAATGTGTGCAAGTTATGTCAAAACAATTCTCCTTCATCTCTACAAACATTTAAAATCAGCCGAGTTTAACCGAAGAGCTTCAGGATAAAAATACAACATTAAGGAAGAAGTTCTGATTCTGTCCTCCAGCTGCAGATTTTTTTTTCAAATTTTTTCAGATTTGTTTTGAAATGGGGCAATATAACAATCTTTTTCTTTAAAATAAAAAAAGACAAAGATCTCCCCCTTTATCCTGAATAATATCCTGCTCTCATTTCTCTCAGCAGTGTTTGTTTATTCTGTTTAATGTTTTTACACAGAGTTTCAGAGGATTCTTAAATAAAATTCATCTCCTGCACTTAAACTTCTGCAAGTGAGCTTCAAATGTATCTTTTAAAGTTAATGTCAACTTGAATGATGGAGCTAAACAAAGATCTTTGGTGGCTTTAAACTCAGACAAAATTCCTTCTTTCTTTCTCTCCTCCACTCTGAAGAGAAAAACAAGCAATTTGCATGTGAATTCCAAAGGGACATGTTGTCTCTATATCTGGTTATATGAGGGTATTTCTGAACGCATATGACCAATCACGCAACAGCTGATTACTTACTAACGTGTGTACGACTGGCCTCCGCATGGTTCATAAATGTGGATATTTTTGCACTTACAAGCATTCTAAATTTCATTCTTAGGATGGAATTTATGATTGTTTCTATGAACAACTGATAAATAAGGGTCCACGTCTAGATAACATTCTGAAGACTTGGAGAGAAAACATGTGCAGATTGATTTGGGAGAGTCATCAATTAACTAAAAGAAATGTCAGTGGTTATTAATACGATCTGAACAGCTCCGTCGGGGTCAAAGGCTTCAAGGAGCTACACAGAAATATTTGGTTTTCTTTTGGTGTGTTTTAAAGTATTATCTCAAAAGTTTATCTTTTTTGTGTTTCTGTGTGGGCATGAGGGAAAAAAAATGCAAACAACTTCCCCAAAATACATGTGATAACTCAGTTAAGAAAAAAAACAAAGAAAAGAACAAAATACCTCAGAGTGATGTTCATCGTTTTGCTGCAAGACTTCGATGCAGAGCTCTCCCAACCTCATCATGTCCTCCAACCTTTTCTCTGGTGTGTCTTGGAGGTCCACTGAAGGTTTCAGAATGAGCCAGGAAAAAAAAAAGATAACAATGTCCCATAATCCTCTGCTCTTCTCATTGAACATTTCCTTGTGTCAAATTATGGTTGTCACCAAATGATGCTAACAACCTGCTATCAGGACAACCTTTACATTTATGTTCTCTATTTTCCTCTTTCATTTTCTATCCATTTTTAACGAGGACTGTAAATCAAAAGTTCGACCATAGTGAGATATTTTACTGATTCAGTGGAGAGAATTCAGTGTTTTCTAATATCACATGGTTTAACAGAAACACTTCTATTCATATCAAATCACTATAAAGTAATAAAATAACAAAATATGATTTGATTCTTGAGTTCAATCAGATATTTAATATTTTTTACTAAATTTTTATTAGATTTTAAGTATAAAACAGGCCAAAAGATCAGACCGCAATAGAACAAGAGATTGCTATCTCCTCAGAATCGTATTTTTGCCCGTCCCTATAAACAGTACACTTTTATCCACATCGGCATGGCACATATCCCGAGTGAGCCGGAACTTAGAAAATACATTAATAAAGATAGAAATTAGTCCAGCATCATTAGCCCTAAATCTTTATATTTTAATTCATGCAACACTCATGCAGTGGAACATTGTAATCCACCAGGCCCCTCAACACCATGGCTGCCAATCCCATCATCTAAAAATGGTGTCTAAATCTTGTAGAAAAATCTAAAATCACAGTTCGACATGTATGTCAAACATTCAATATATATTGTCAAAAATTATCTTATGCTACCCAGCTATCGCTGCAGGTTTGTGATCTAGCCATTTTAGCAGTGCACAGAAATTAAGGATATACAGAGGTCTGGTAGAGTGTGCATTTTTATGATGTTCATCAGATAGTCCAAGCGGTAGAAAAATGGGGTCCTTGTTAAATCTAAAATCAAGAATAAGAGAAAGTCTGTTTCTCTTCAATATATTTACATGTCCCAAAAAAATTAGTGTTATTTCTGATCTCAGCAGAAAATCTGACCAAATTCTTTGGACAAAGACTGGGCTACATTCTGTATGTTGAGCGTTAAAATGTTCACATCATGTTGAAGAAAACTGCAAAAAATTATTTTTTCTTTGTAGACATTAAATCCGGATATATTGTAAACCCTACTCCAAGTATTTGTATAGGTTTAGTAGACATTTTGGCTGTTAGAACAAGGAAAACAGAAACAATTCCTCATGTTCTTTCTGAAGAACGTCTTACAGATGATTACTGGATCCATATTTGATCCAGATTATCTGTTTGGATCAATGTTATTGGATAGTTGATGACTGAATCAATGTAGCATGACGGATTGTTACACCCCTCTTTTTAACTTTTCTTCAACATGTGGTTTGTTTGTTTCCTCTTTCTCACTCGGTCTTAAAGTTTCTGCAACAATCTTTTGTCCTCAGCTGTACAATCCTCACAAGCACCGGCTGTTTCGTAGCACAGGATGTGCATCAGAGCCTGGACTCTGTGATAAATGATTTGCTATATTTGCTAAACTGTAATTGTATTTAGGAAACAAGCTGGACTGCTTCAGCTTTTACCACATCTTTCCTTTTCTGATTCAGCAGGATGTGAAAGATTAAAATCTCACCCTTGATCTGAGCGTAATCCATCAGCTGACTGTAGTTGATTTGAGCGGCCTTTTCTAGACACCTCTGGACCAACTTCATCATGTCCTCTGAGGGAACAGGTGTGGTGATATCTTTCATCAAAACCTGGAAACAGAGCAGTTTTCCTGGTGAGAAAAGTCTGCGTACACTCAGCTGTTTAAAGCAAGAAATGATTGGTTTTTACTATCAACTTTCCAACTGAGGAGCCGCTTCCCATCTTTGCTGATGTTTAGAAGCCCTCCAGAGGTTACCTGCTCTGGTAGGGGCTCCTGGGAAATGCTGTTAAAGCTGATACAGAGAATATTCTGTGTCTAGACGCTGCCGTCTATGAGCTCTTTAACAGATTACAATAATAAAAAAGTTGTCAGTCATGTGTGCTGGATTCTAATAAAGCAAGTAGATTTGCTACATTCATTCGTATTTTAAAAATGTTGAGAAACTGGTCTTTTTTTTTTGCCATGTGCAACAGAAATCTACATACATTACTATAAAATGTAGAATACAAAAATGCACAAGAAGCTGGGTGTAAGTACACAAAATCCCCCCATAGTCAGCTTAAGTGTAACATTTTCCTTTCAGTCCAACACTGTTGTTGATTTAAACTCATTGCCCACTTTAACAAGTTTCCAACTAGAGCTGCACAATATCAGGCAAACATGAGATATGCAGCAACACTGTAAAACGGTGCAATAGGATACAATCTGCAATCAATAAAACTTTATGTTGCTTTGATGTTTATTCATACAGAGTTCCACTGTGAACTGTCCACCCATTAAAGCATTAGCTCAAACAATGCTACTATAGTAGCAAAGTAATAGGTTGTACTGTAATCCACCAGGCTGTGGTTGTAGTGTAGCTGGCATTACCTGCAGACTACATGCTTGTAGTGCATCATCTCTTGTTTCCGAAATAGCTCCAGATTTTTATAGCCACAGGTTTTCTATGTTCACATTTTCAAAACTTCTCTCGCTACCTTCAGTAAACACAAATCTCATTCCATGTGTTATATTGCCACCACAATGGTATCTACATGAACCAGACCTCCAATACAATAAGAGTCCATTTCAGCGGTGAGCCGAATCCACCAAAAATCCCTTTATCCTCCTTTTTTATGGCGTTTCTAAAGTTTTCAGGTCATATATTTAGATTTTTCATCATCAGGAGTGCAGAAACAAAGTTATTACTGGTGCTATATTAGAAATCCGAAATTGACATAATTTTGTTGAGAAAAGCTGATTTTGGGCATGGAGGTGCCTTGTCACAGTGGTGAACCAACTTCCAAAAACCACTTTAGCCTCCTTATTTATGAAGATTCTGACAGTTTTCAAGCCTTACACGTTGAGGATGGCCGCAGGATGACCTATCTGATATTTCACACAGTTAACCACTCAGTCATTGCATCTGACATTCTGGTCCACACTCCTTACCAGTGAGCTGTAATGGGATTGATTAGTACTCATATCGGTACTCGGTATTGGCAAATACTTAAATGTAAGTACTTGTCTTGAAAAAATTTTGTATCGGAGCACCCCCACTGAAAATGGAAGACAAATTCACTGAATGTGTGCACATTTTCAGGCAACAAAGCACTTCTGCAGAATAAAATGCATGTTGTAGAAGCATATTAGAGATGCAAAAACTACTTTGGAGTGTTTTCTTACCCGTTCCTGCAGGGAGAGAGTTGCTTTCAAGGCCCCATCTGGTCGTCCAAAGGGAAAGCAATACCTGCGGATGCAAAATGTGGGCGAGTGTCACATTTAAAAGCAATCTCAAGGACAACAACATAGAAAAAGAAAAGAAAAGAAAAAAAAATAATAGAAAGATGGGAGCAAAGCAGTACACGTTGCTGAGCGTCAACAGATGGCTGCCTTCTTTCATCTAATTACTCTGATGAAGGAAGCTTTTCTCACCTCCAACTCCATCTGAGCGCAGACGAGGCAGTTCATGGAGGTTTCACGTTGCTAATTGACAAGTGAACAGTACTTAATAAACAAAGGAAAGCAGCCACATAAGTCAGCCATTTATGAGACAAAACCTTACAAGCAGATGTTCTGTTCTATGACATGACAAGGAAAGAAGCGATAAAACTGAGCGGATTAAAAAAAAACAAAAAACAACACGATCAGATAGGACTTGGTTTGAAAATTCACCGCATTCATAAAGTCAGGAGTTCATGATGTTCATTTAAAAGAAAATTAAAAAACATCCATGAAAGAGCAAAGATGATGAATGTACGTTTAACTGTGGTAAAGAAACGTGGGCGAACAAAAATTAGCCATCAGTGATAAAAGAACATTTAGAAATGAAAATGTGATGCCAAAATATCCAGGCAGAAAATCTAAATCAGTATAAATAAAGCATCTTATTTTTATAGGTGAAAAAATTTAATTATTGTCATCACAGGGTAAAATGTCACCGAACTTCTTATATTTCAATTGCATGAATATGATTTTGGATAACTTTTGCATATTTTTCATGCAATGTGACGAGTTTTAGCTCTTTCAGACTACCATAAACTAAATAAACTATAACTGAAGATGATCTTTTTGTTTAACCTTTTAAGTTGTGAAAAAATGCAATTAAATTCAGCAAGAATGTTCATTTATAGCATAAAGCTCAGTTGTTTTCACCAGAATCTGAGTTTGTAGACAGTCCTGTGCATTTTCAGTGTGTCATGGTTTAACTTTAATGTAGTGAGTTTCCAGGACCCACAGGTGGCGATTTGAGAAGGTCCCTACGAAATTCCATCGGTCCCCGATTCAAAAAACAACAAAAACTTTCTATTTCTTATCTTCTTCTATTTCAAATTGTAGTGTTAAACTCATTTGATGGTGGAATGGTATGATGTAGTTATAAATAACAGACATATTCATGTATGTATATCAAATCAAAAAAATTTAATTCCAAATCTGAAAAGTTTATTACAAAACAACTATCCCAGCTCCTTTACCGTCAGCCAAGCGAGGACCCAGGGAGAAGTGATGATGAGTGGCTGAGAAGGAGTTTGCCGATTAAATGGAGAGTAGAGCGTTTGCCAGTGGAAAGAGATTTTCCCAAAACAAAAGAGGTATGGATCTTTCACGGCGAAATTGATCATAAGAATAGTAAAAAGTTATTAATAAAGCCCCAATTTCTTACACATTTGTTTCAGGTTGTAGTCTGCAAAGTGCAACAGTGTCCTTTGAAAGTTTCTCAACAAATAAGTTGGATTGGAATATAATTTCACTGCCTAGAACAGCTGGAAAGAATCATACAATCAGCAGAAGCTGTTGTTGGAATTATTAATGTGAAGTTATCTACTGAACTTAAATTAGGTCAACATTTTCTAAATTGATCTGCAGAACATGGACATGACACAGGTTGACACAGCGGTTGTCTGGTCTGCTGACAATAAAGTTTCTTTAGTTAGTTACTGTGATTTTAAACACGAGTTGTTGCATCGATTTTCATGGGAAAAATGAGCTGTTTCCCCGGGACACATCGATGAGGATTTAAGTGGCACAGGACCACTTGTGTGTGTGTGTGTGTGTGTG
>JBBBVU010000010.1:2885741-2904236 GCA_037177055.1 Atherinosoma microstoma
GTTTTCTGTAACTCTCAATCAGACTTCTACACCTGTTGGCAGGTATTTTGGCCCACTGCTCATCAGCAAAGTGCTCTTATTGGTCCAGGACTGTTTTGTTTGTTTGTTTTTTAAATTTTTTTTCAACTCAATTAAATTGAAAAACAATGTCTTATTTCACTAAATTATAATTTAGCAATTTTTATTCATTATTACTTTTTTCCATCTCGTTATTTGAGTGACTATTGAGAATTTTGCCTTTTCTTTAATTGAAGGGTATGAATAATTTTGTAGATGACTTATTTGAGAACATGCACAGATGTAAAAAAAAAAAAGAAGAAAAAAAAGACAAATATTAAATTGGGTCTATATGCACTAAGACATCAGAGGAGAAATCAAAGTGTTTCTCGTAATCACACAACTGCCATTATCCGATCAAACACAATTAGACTGTTTTTTACATGACCACTTGATTTATCTGATAACACCAAAAATCTGATGATTTATGAAGTGATCCCAAAGGATCACTTCGTAAACATCTGGTAAGGATCTTGCTTCTATCTTTACCTTAGGAGAGATTAGACTCTTAGCAAGTGCAAGTTGAGACAAATTGAAAACAAATGAGATTATGTAATCTCTCAGCTTCTCCCTAAAGAAGAAGGAATAATCACTATTAAAAGCAGTAAAGGCAGACAGCTGTAGTTAGCATTTAACTTTAATTATTCTTTAGCTCATCTTTATTTGAAACCAAATCGTGGAAATCTTGCTCTTGTCTGGGGGACATTAACATAATCCCACCATTGTCTAGGTCATTGTTTACTAGCATTAGCCTCTTGCTGAGGTGAGTTAGAAAGTACTCCCGCTTGTCAACCCCCTGGCCAGGGCCCGACTGGCCCCTCCTCTCTGCCCTGGAGCCAGATGGAGGGCCCCTCTCAGGCGTGAAGGGTTTAAAGAGCCAAGCTTCGGCGTAGTTAATGGCACAGGTCCATTCACATTAGTGTTGCTCAATGTCTCTGGGCTGTTGCTTTCACACAACGCTCACAATGAGTTCAAACGACGCCGGCGGTGCTGAATGGCAGCGCACAGATGCAGGGAGGTCTCATCAGCCGCTTTCCATGCACGTCGTGCACCTGTTGTGTTCCACTGATGGGGTCTAAAAAATGCCTCAACCACTATGTTTTATTATGACTGAGTTAGTGGAACATGCCAGTGGTTGAGCATGTTTTAAAATGACTTGAACTGAATTATAATACTTTATTCATCACCTAAGGGATTTTGCATGATCCCAGTGTACAGTATTTCATATACAAGAAATCTGCCACAACATTCTCCTTTTTGCAATCGGCTCCAGGGCAGTTTGTTTGTTTGTTCAGTTTATTTGAGCCTCTAATGAAAATTGCCACTTTCTGAAGACATGCAACATCTTGCTCCACATGTCATGAATCTAAACTCCCTCAAAAAATAGAATTTGCTCAGTTTTTTCTTGTAAACAGAATCAGTATTTCAATTCCTGTCCAGTATGTTGTACAAATTAACTCCCAGGTCTGTAGTCTGTAGTCCTCCGTGGGCCACTCCTGTCCCCCTAAGATATACAGTAAATTATGTTTTGTACATGTTTAAGATGAGGCAATATTTTCCCCACACTATGACATGCAGCTGTGGCCTCTTGTCCACAGCTGCAGACTTTTGAGTATTTCTGCAGATTCAGGACTCTGGAGTTGTTCTGGAAGTCTGACGAACCAGCGAGAGGTCAGTTTATCTGCCACTCCTCAAAGATATAGAACCTTTCAACTGCACAAATCCGTGCCATCATCAGTCATAATATGTTTCGTCAGTGTGTTGAAGCCTGGACATGTCAACAGATGTGTCTTGGTCACAGATTGTGACTAAACTAAATGGCTACTAAATAAATGGCTGCATCTAACTCACACTGCATGGAAAACATTTAAGAACTTGCAGAACATCTATGAACAGGCCTCTGAAGACAAGCCAAAAAAACCCTAATTCTTGACAATATAGATCTAAAAATGCATTTAATTCTGTGCCATGTCCACTTTTAAACACTAACAGATGAAACCACGGACATATCATGATCATTCCTATTGATTTTAGAATAAAAAAGTTAAACGTTGGGTTAAAATGATTTTATGCTGTTATCATAGTTTTGTATGAATTCATTAACACATTTATTGAATTCCTTGTTATGTTTTGTGTGGCTGAGTTTTAGTTGGATGTGTGAATTTTATTATTTTCCAACTCACTGGCTGCAACAGCGATGAAGGCCTGAGACAATTTTACCTTAATGTAACAACTAAGTTAATCTTGAATCAAATCATAAGTATCATAACACTTTACATATATTTGTGTTTTTTTTTAAGTAAAACCTTTCCTTGTTGTAAGAAACAATAGTTTCATTTTTTAGTTTACTGAAAATGGACCCTCGACAGGAGCATTCGTCACAGAGGATAATATGTTACGTAACAGATTGTAGCTCTGAGTTTATTTCCATCTGCAGTTTCTGAGACAGAGACACATATTTTATTCAACTGTCTGAACCCCAAACTGTCTGATTTAGATTTATAAAGGTTTATTGATCTACAAGGGGAATTCATTTGCAGCTCACCCACGTCACACATAAGCAATCAGTCATCAGAACAAGAAACAATGGTCCATGTCAGCATCAGCAGTCCAAAAAGACAAAAAGACTGTAAGATCAGAATAAGTGCACTACAAGAAATACGTAAAAGAAAATATTAGTAAAATGATAATAGATACAAGAAAAATGCCTAAAACGCAGGTTAAAATATGAATGGCATAAAAGACTGCAGTCAGAATTCAGCAGTCGGATGAATGAAGAAATAAATTATTTGTAGAAACGGTTTGTTCTATTCCAAGGAGCACCATAGGGTGACTAAATGGCATCATCACAAACTCAGCAGCCAGATTATATAATGGTGCTATTTTCATCATTATCATCATTACATTATAATTACTGCATAATTTAGTTGTAATATGATGCAGATTATGGCATGGCATGATAGGATTGCCTAGTGTTTATTACTGATATTGAATGTGACTGTGGTGTGTTTAGTGACTACAATAAAGATAGTATTTGTTATAGTTCATTGGGCTATGGTGAAAGGTGTGATTCAATAAGCATCGGCTTCTTCCCACTTCTTTCTAACAAGGCATTTTTACTATGTTGGGTTTTTTGGGCTTCATGGACTGACTGAAGTAAAAATTAGAGAGAATTGGATTGTGCTCATACCTAAAATGTGTAATCTGGTTCTCCAGCAGAGTCATGAGGCGGCTCCTGACCGCCTCAAATTGCTTCTTCTCTTCCACAGTCACTGTACCCATCCCATCAGGCCTGAGGAAACAGAAAAGAAACATCATCAGCTGACTGGCACTCACATGGATGCAACAAATTCTTGCCTTCAGTCCAACTCATCACTGTTTAGTGTTAGGCCCTCAGTTTGGCACAGAAGAAAAATAAAGAAACTCATTAAAGTTTTGAAGTTAATGACAGTAAAGACAAAATCATGCATGAACATAAACGATCCTGATCTATGAATTGAAGTGTTTTCTTGTTTCGCTGCCTGGCTGCATAAAACACAGCCATACAGTAAAAGACCTTAATGTTCACAGAATAAGACTTAAAGTTCATGTTTACAAATGATTTAGTTGCTGAAGGTGATCAATGACATTTCTATGCATGGAATCATTATTAGTATGGTGTTATCGTCAGATAGGGATTAAAAAAAAAGAAGAAAAAAAATCCCATTTCTCCCCTGTTGTACTGCCCTTTACTCGGACATAGTACATTTTTGGCTCTAGGAATACATTCTCTGAGATCCCTAGATGTGCCTAAACACCAAGAACAAGAATATGAACCTGATTATTATGGTGTTATTCTTCATATCCGTTTAGGTAAGTTTTTTTTTAGTTTTAGTTTTTTTTCCTTCAAAAATATGGCCAGGGCTCAACAGGTTACAGGTATGTGCATGGTAAGTCAATATATTAAACAGATTGAAGGGTGAAATGGCACATAAGAACTCTGGAGACTGTCTTTGACTCTTCAGCAAATGAAAAGACTGAATCCAAACTTCTTCCAAAGCCAGAGATGTCCAGTAGTAAAAATCCTCTCCCACCTTAATGACTGCAACATGAAAAATGAAAAATAAAATGCAATACCAAACAGCAGAGAAGTGCTCATGTTGCTCTGTTTTCTTTCGTTTTTTTCTCACTTTAACAAGCCTGGGAGGCTTTTTTTTTGGGGGGGGGGGGGGGACCAACAAGCGATCAAGCAGTCGCAGCTCAAAGCCAAACCTCCATCATGACCTCGGAGTCAACCAAGCAAACAGAGTTTCTCAGGCTCGTCCTTCTCCTCACAGCTCATCTGGGTGGCAGCAGGAGAATCATAAAAAAAGTTAGTTGAACGCTTCATTAATGTTTTCAAAGCTTTCATTCCGTCATCTCCTTCATCTGAATAGGCACTCTGGTAAAGAAAAAAAAAAAAAGGGGAAAAAAAGGAGAAAAAAATGCAATCAGCACCCAGAGCAACCAGCCTTGACTTTCTGGGCTTTTTCTGTGTAGCTGAAAAGAGAAAAGCAGCCTCTCCAAACGGCACTCGCGGTGGTTGGAGGGGAGAAGTGAGGAGGTTGTCTGTTAATGAGTTGTTCTTCTAAAAGCCTTCACTGGTTCAGCCTCTGACCGCTGCACCTCGAGTACCAACAACCACGCTCAACTGCTGACGGTTTTCTTCTCAACTCTAAAGTTGATAATAATAGCATGAAGAGAAAGCTGGAGAAAGTGGGAAGCAGAACTCTGTAAAAACTGTAAATATGCCAATAATAAATTCATTTCACTGACCAATTAATAGCAGGAGATGGTTAAAAAAATACTGTGACTACATAATTGTGAGAAAATGAAAGTAAATTACATTGTGAACTCTAATATAACAGGATATATCTAGTTGATTTAATCTTCAGTAGTTGTTATTAACTGTATAAAATAAAAGAGGTCATTTATTGGATGGAATTTTAAACTTTTAGTTGAGTAACTTGATAATAGTTTAAATTACCAGTAGTTTTTGTTTATTTGGTTGATCAATAATTCATATGAAACAAATTAATTTATAATGATCAAAAAAGGAAAAAACCAAAATAAACTAAATAAACTGCCATTTCCATTAATTCAAACAAAAATGTCTAAAAGTTTCTCTTCTTTAGTTTCTTTTTTCTTTGGTAAATTTTAATGAATCAAACAGTTATTTAGGAAGAATGAAATGTCAAATTTCCATCTCGTCACCCAAAATGATCCCTCGAGGACACCAGTTCTAAGCTAAACAAACATGTTTGCTCTACATATTGACCTCATATCAGCAGCATGTTATGGACATAACGATACAGTTTACCCGTTAGAATAATGATTGATGATGAAAATGAACGATTCATAATCAATGTTAGTATCATGTGACTGCTCTCCAGTTACTGGCCATTCCTGTGTTTGAAACCAATTATCCAGGCAGCTGCTGCAGCAACAGGTGGCCTGATTTTATTTTGGCTAAAGCCACGTTCACACCACATTCCTGCTGCATTTAAGTTCATCAGTTCATCTCAGTTAGGTGAACCTGAACTCATCATGTGGAGCATCACCTTTAATTTACACAGAACCTCAAGTTTCTTCACCAACCTCATGGACTGACAGCAGATTTATAGAGTTCTTTAAACTTCTACTAACTCACATCAGTTCAGTTAACTCAAGTTTTTAAAAATTGTTTTTTTGTAGCAAGTTTGTACTTTCTTTTATGGTGAACAAAGTAATATAATCTATTCATTCATTCATTCAAGTATTTATTTTTTGGTTGTCTTATTTCTTATTTTCAATTTAAAAAGGCTGTTTATATTATTTATCAACTAAAATTTATCAATATGTGAATAAATAAAATAATAAAGATAAATAATATAACAAACAAAAAGTCATTTACAACAAATATTTAGAAAAATATTACTAATAAATGAATCAAAATGAAAAATAACTCTTATTACTTATCATTGTAATTACATACTAAATGTCCCAAAAGAAAACATATCAAACTAAATGACAACTTAATAAGTTTGCTTCCCAGCTTGTGCACGGTAGAGGTTGAGCTGGAAGACGACAGGAGGTCATCACGCATTGTGTGAGAACGTCAGCAAAGCTCTTCAGATTCACTCCACTCCATTCAGTCTATAATGGGAGCAGGCTTTCTATGCACAACAGCACTTGTTAGCACAACTTATAAACCCTGTTGTTCCTTAAATCTCTCAATTCATTACAACCCCCCCTCCCCACAACCCCTATTTAACAAGCACCTGATAATCCTGAAGGAACAGAAAGCAGAGTCGATGGGAGGCGGAGGATGGGGGGTGTGTGTGTGCTCGTTCATTTAAAAGCAAGAAAAAAATTGGCTTTCATGCTGAAGTAGCTGAGGATCTTGCTTCACTCTGTGAGACCCCCCCCAAACTACCCCCTCCCTGCAGAAGAATTAAGACATGAGGACTGTGATTAGCACGAGGTGCTCTGTGGAGGCATAGATGGAGGGATGGCCTCGGGCACCAAGCCCTCACAGTTAACACCAGCTGTCCGACAATCCGACTTGTTCTTCTTCCTTAAATGATCAACCTACAGCCACAAAAAAATAAACTCATCAGTTCTGCAGCCCTCGTTCTTTACTATCAAGTTTCAGTAAGAAAAGAAAAGGAGCTGAACTTTAAACATTTCCAGGCAGCAGGTCCACGTTCCTGTAGCAACCAATAATGCAACAGCTGGTAATAACATATTAACTTGCCAATATTTTTGAGGAGGAAACTGCACAAAAACTGCCTAAAAATCATGTATTTCTCAGAAATTCAGTCTTTTTTTTAGTATTTTGACATTACCTGCTGCATTTTTTTTATATTTTCATAGGATTTTTTTTTCATGTTAGGTCAATTAGCCAATCAACAGTATAATAACATAATTACATTATGGGCAAAAATTTTCTTACATTATTTGCAAATATTACATTATTAGCTTCATTACATTTTAACTGGCCAAAATTATTAGTTTATTGTCTATCATTATATGCTACAACATCCCAAAACTTTATATAACTTTATATTTATATAAATTAAAGTTGAAATATTCATACAACAGAAGTTTAATACAAACCGACGTTTGTATATTTTACTTGAAAAGTGACTGAAATGTTTCTAGCTGAGGGAAAAAAGCCCATTTCTCATCAAATGACTATTTAATCTAACAGAACTGATCTTTCAACACATCTATTACTTTAATTTCTTCTTTGTTGTGTAAAGGCGAGTCTAATTCACTTCTAAACAAAAAACTTTGAAATTAATTTTATGAGTAAACCCTGCTAACTCGCATTCTAACCTGATTTATTTCACACTTCTCTGTACATTTAAATGCCTATAATGATTAGAATTGCACATTAATTTTGGTAAGGATGATGTTTTGCCCTTAGCATGATTGCTGGGTTTTTTAAGTGTTTAAAAAAAAAAAATTAAACCTGACAAAGTACTGCAGGATATAAAACAAGCCTCAGAAACATAAAAAAAAAGGACAGACTTGAAAGGTCATTTTTTCCAATCAGAAAGGTTGCATGTGAGCGCACCGTTTCAGCAGAACGGCCTCTGCACTTTCTGCATCTTTTCTATGAAAACTTTGAAGATGAATAAACACAAAGGCACAGAAACATTTCTTTACAACGGTGTGACTGCTGCGACTAAAATCAATTGAATGGATTGGAAGATGAAATACTTTTTCTTTGATCGTCACAAAGAACTCATCAAGACCTTTCAAATGATATATAAAACTCAATTTTCCCCACAAATGACGCTCTCAGCCTCCACTTCCTCAGAAACAAATTACAGCAGAAAATAAATTGCACAAAGAGGAGCGAGCTGGCAGGAAGCCAGATGCAAAACAGACTGAGCTGAGAGAAACACAACGCAGTGTGAGCTTTGCTTTGCTAGCTCTCAGAGCAGAGTGGGGAGCGACAGCTTGTGGGGGTTCAGACACATTGTTGCTGCTAAATGAAGCGATCAAATTGGAGGCGAGGCTGCTGTCAGTGCATCTCCAGGGCTGGATGAGGGAGGGAGGGAGGGAGGAAGAAGGGGAGATTCTGTAAACTTAAATTCATGTGTTTACCATTGATGTAGTTCAGGTGTAAATGATAAGCACCACATCTGCCTGTGGGAGCCACCGAACCCTCTGGCTGTTTGATCACAGTCGCCATGAGTCGGTGTGGCAGAGTACTGGGTGTGGATGCCACTTCACCTTAAGAGGTGTGGAAAGGAGATGAGGTTGAGTGGCAGGTGATGTCATATGTCACTTTCCTCTTCCCCATCACCTCTCTGGAGACAGTGGGTAGCTGGATAAAGGGTTGGGGGGTGGTTAAACCTTCTGTCACATCCTGTGTCGGTGTTGTGTAGATAGCTCAGAGACGAGATGATGGGACCTGACAGGTGAGAGGGAAGCGAGCGCCCTCCTCCTGGCTCTGGTAATGCTTCTTTAACCCCGATCCACATTCAAACATGATCGTCTTGTCAAACCTTCAGACATGTTTAGTTGTTAGGTGTTCCTTCAACATGGACCGAACAGATTTATGCTTATCGTTAAATCTCATGTCAGGTAGCAATGACTGCAATTTTTAATCCACAACTTTTCTTGCTATTTTTGGTTTTAATGTAACACATGTAGAAGTTCAACCCTTTTAATCCGAGCCAACATCCAGACATGATGTTTTCAGGACTGCCTCAATTGTCAGATTATGAGGCTAAGATTATGTAAGATGAATGCATCAGATATAGCACCATAAAGGCCAACCAAAACAACTCAACAAAATTTATTATTAACAGTACTTTGTTGATCTGTGTGTTATTTCTACAGTGACCAAGTCTTTTCTCATCTGCATATCATTCTCTCAAGTCTTGGCTTTCAGAAAAAATATTGGTATTGAAACAAACACAAAACAGAAACTTTTCATACTTACACTTTTCCTCCAGGTGGTTTTTGCTATCTAGCTATGTTTTTATTTACATACTATCCTAACGGGAGTCTAATGGGAAAGTGTGTCCAAACTTTTCACTGGTACTGTATATTAAAAACAACAACAACAATACAACATTATAATTGACCTTTAAGAGAACATCAGCCAGACTGGAAAGCACTCTGAGCCACATGGAGATGTCATAACTACGTATATGACAAACTATCATTTCCTGGTTTGAACAGCAATAAGCTACTTAACTCAGATATGAGGAAAGGTATTTTTCTTTTTAGCATCAGTGTCATTCCAGCAGTTGAAATCACCACTTCATTTACCAGCAGCCCCCCCCCCCCCCCGGTTATCTCCCTGGCTGGTAATTACTCATATCTGTGCATTTTGTCTTTGTCGACTCATTTAAGTCAATTAAAGAGAGCAATAATTAGCTTCTTTAGTTAATCATCAGATAGTAATTGGTCCAGGGTGGGCGGGAGGGATAACTGGCTTTTTGTCAGTTGGAGCTCTAATTCATATAATTGTCCATTCAGGACTCTTCTGTCTGCCTGAGTGGGTGTGGATGGGAAAAAAGAGGTTTTTGGATGGCTGGCAGGCTCACAAGTGGGAAAAAATAATAATAATTAATTGCAGAACTTGAGTTTTCCCTGGAGGGCTGCCTGAAGGAAGACACGAAATGATCAACAAACACCAGATAAATATATCAAGGTGATGTATTCAAAGTATATAACACTGTTTTTCTACTGACAGCACTCAGAATCACGTTAGCCTAATTTAAGATGGACACACTTTTCTCTGTGACAGACCCCCAAAGATGAGGTCAGCTAGTCCAGATTTTTGTTGGATGGGATCTTTGACATTTCTTCATTTGTTAATTTTCCCATTCAACACGTTTTTATAGTTTAATCCTGGTCATTAATCCCTTTCAGCCTCTTAAAGTGCTCTTCAGCCATTTACTTATAACCTCTTATGGTTTCATTCAGAACTGCTCAATTACTCCAACACTTTATGTTCAGCTTGTTCTTTGAATTCATTTTCAAGAATCAATAAGCCTCCTTTCTTTTTACATGTGTAGAATTAAAGCAGCATTTCAAAGGAATATTTCTATCTTTCTGAGCAGATGTAATATTGTTTTACAAATGCATAACATCTTTATTTGTTACGTTCAGTTCCCAGAGTCAGAACATGGAGAGTCAGCGTTGAGTTTTTATGCTCCTTACATGTGGAACTGCAGAAAACTGCAGGTCTGCTGAAACTCAGCAGTTTTAAATCAGGGTTAAAAACTTTTCTTTTTGACGCCTTTTATCAAAACAACTGATAATTAACTCAAATTCTTTGCATTTTAGCCTATCTTCTTTGAGGATTTCCTTTTTTCTCTCTCTGTTCTATTTCATTTTAAAAGTTTGTTTTTAATACTTCTTGAAGCTTCTTCTGCTATAATGCTTCTAATGTTTTTATGTAAAGCACCTTGAATTGTCTTGTGCATGAAATGTGCTATACAAATAAACTCGGATTTCCAGCTCGGATGCAGGAGGCATCCGAGCTGGAAACACCTCATTCTGCTGAACATCAATGCTGCATTTGGACCGGAGAGATATCCAGGGTCAAAAAGTGAAGATCCAATTACATCTTACAGCTTTAACCCTTAAAACGTTTCTAGATCCCCGACGCCCTGATCGCTATCACTGATATTATCAACAGTTTCTCAGGAACGGTGGTGTGTAACTGTGGGATAAATTGTGATTAATAGCTTTCCCTTTAGGTCAGGGGTGTCCAAAGTCAGTCCTTAATGGCTGCTGTCTTGCAGGATTTCAATGATTCCTGCTTCAGCACACCTGCCTCAAATTAAAAGGATCCAACAGCCTATGAAGCTCCAAATTGACTCATTAATTTGAGTCAGGTGTGTCGGAGCAGAGACACACTGAAAACCTGCAGGATTCTGGCCCTCGAGGACCAGAGTTGGACAACCCTGCTTTAGGTGATCTAACAAAGTTTTCCATGTATTTATGTCCCGTCGAGGAGGTTTAAAACTCAGCTGATAAATGTAGTATTAAGTCTATACTTTAAATCCACAATGAGTAATTCATGTTAACGCCACTATTTATTACATCAATTTTAATAATAAAAAAAAGATTTCTAATCCTATTATGTTGATCAGAGACCTCTATTTTGATCCAGAAATTATGATGAAGTCACTTCCCGCAAACTTTACACCAATCAGATAGCTCAAACTGACAGTAATGTCCAATCAGGAGCAGCCAAAGATCAACAAGTGAGCAGAAAATTCTGTCTGAAAAAAAGAAAAATAATGGCCCTCTATGGCTGGAATAAAGCCAGGAAGATGTTTTTAATGCACGGTGGCACCAAAAATGAGCTGAGTTGGTTTTGTGAGGATAATAGGTAAATAAGAAGCATAACCTAAAAATCAAAAACCACCTGGAGGAAAAGTGTAAATATGTAAATAGTTTCTGTTGTCTGTTTGTTTCAATGCCAATATTTTTTCTCCTGAAAGCCAAGACTTGAGATAATGATATGCAAATGAGAAAAAGCTTGGTCCCTGTCGATATGTGTGTTATTTACTTTTAAGTACTTTTAGTAATAAATTCTGGTTGACCTTTATGGTGCTATTTTTGTTGATACATTCATTTTACATAATTTTAGCTTCATAATCTGACAACTGAGGCCGTCCTGAAAAAATAATGTGTGACACTGCTGCCCCAAGCATTTCCACCAGAAATTGGTAGAAGATGAAACCTCTTGATGCCGACATTAAAGGAAATCAGCTTCCTCAAGAAGTAGTTTGCTCTGTTCTTTAACAATCCTTTTTTACTAAACACAGAGAAACAGTATTTAGCTGTTGTGCTGCAAAAAAGTGGAACAAATTGCCAGTGGGGATTAAACCAAATGTAGACACTTTTAAATCCAGGTTAAAAACATTTTTTTTCTCATGCGCCTTTGCATGAAATGTGCACAGTAATTTTGAACTTATCTTGCCTTTAATTATTTTAATCTAATTTATGATTTCAGTATAATTTTTGCTATTTGTTGCTGCCTTTTACTACTTTTTAATGCTTTCTTTGCACCATCTGTAATGAGGACCTGTATGCATATTTTATATTTGCATATAATAAATGCAACATCTAATGTTCTCTAGCAGAACAGCTGACAAACGGCTGGAAAGATGAAAATGATAGGGAGATGTGGTTAAGATTTTCAGAGATCACCAAAAGTGTGCTGGAGTGTTGTGTTTGTACTCTGGTAACTACTGAGCTGATGTCAGGCTTTAGATTGACGTTACCCAGCAAGCATCTCCCTGTTTATTAGAATTTTCTTCTTACACTGAAAACAAACTTCCGATTTAATCTTTTTTTTAAAACAGTTTGTCACACTAAAATGTTTCAGATCATCAAACAAATTGAAATATTAGTCAAAAATATTATTAGTGAAAAAGTGATTGACCCCCCTGTTAAAACATAACTTAACTGTGGTTTATCACATCCAAGTTAAATTTCTCTAGCCAGAGCCAGGCCTGATTACTGCCACACCTGTTCTCAATCAAGAAATCACCTGAATAGGACCTGCCTGACAAGGTGAAGAAGACCAAAAAATTCTCAAAAGCTAGACATCATGCTGAGATCCAAAGAAATTTAAGAATAAATGAGAAAGAAAGAAAGTAATTGAAATCTATCAGACTGGAAAAGGTTATAAAGTCATTTCTAAGGCTTTGTAACCAGAGTGAGAGCCATTATCCACAAATGGTGAAAACACGGAACAGAGGTGAACCTTCCCAGGAGTGGCCGGCCAAGCAAAATTACCTCAAGAGCACAGTGACGACTCATCCAAGAGATCACAAAAGACCCCACAACATCCAAAGAACTGCAGGCCTCACTCGGCTCAGCTAAGGTCAGTGTTCATGACTCCACCATAAGAAAGAGACTGGGAAAAAATGGCCGCATGTCAGAGTTCTAAGACGAAAACCTGAACAAAAAGAACATTCAGGCACGTCTCAATTTGGCCAGAAAACATCTTGATGATCCTCAAGACTTTTGGGATAATACTATGTGGACTGACAAGACAAAAGCTGAACTTTTTGGAAGGTGTGTGAAAGTAACACAGCATTTCAGAAAAAGAACATTATACCAACAGTCAAACATGGTGGTGGTATTGTGGTGGTCTGGGGCTATTTGGCTGCTTCAGGACCTGGAAGACTTGCTGTGATAAATGGAACCATGAATTCTGCTGTCTATCAAAAAATCCTGAAGGAGAATGTCTGGCCATCTGTTCGTCACCTCAAGCTGAAACGAATGTGGGTTCTGCAGCAGGACAATGATCCAAAACTCATCAGCAAGTCCACCTCTGAATGGCTGAAGAAAAACTAAATGAAGACTTTGGAGTGGCCTAGTCAAAGTCCTGACCTAAATCTTATTGAGTTGCTGTGGCATAACCTTTAAAAAGGCGGTTTGTGCTAAAAAATCCTCCAATGTGGCTGAATTACAACAATTCTGCAGAGATGAATGGACCAAAATTCCTCCACAGCGCTGTAAGAGACTCATGCAAGTTATCGCAAGCACTTGATTGCAGTTGTTGTTGCTGCTAAGGGTGGACCAACCAGTTATTAGGTTTTTCACACAGGGCCATGTAGGTTTGGACTTTTTTTCTCAGTTTAAAGGGACATTTAACTGAAATTCATAATTTCTAGATTGAAGGAAATAAAATATGTGAAGAACTAGAGATGTAATTTCAATTGGAGTATAGCATGATGTCACACACCGTGTCTCTGTGTTGATCTCCAGCCTCGTCCAGTCGTTCTGTCCGCACATTCATGTACATCCATGTGAATTGCCACCTTGTCCTTCCTCTCTGAGCCCTCGACCCTCCTTATAAAATTGACAGCCAATAAGTAATGGCAGCACGTGTATATTTTAGGCAAAATGGCGGAGAACAGAACAAAATCTTCACCTTCGCCGATATTACTATTAAAAAAACAAAACAACGGTCTTTGGCGAAGAAGTTGCCGGAAAAAGAAAGGGACATTACTTGGATAAACATTGACTTATATTTCCAACGTGGAGAGCACTGCGAGAGCTAAAGGGGCGACAATTTGACCGGGAGCTAGCTGCTTCTCCTGGACAGGTGTTTTGCTCAGTGTGTTTGAACTTTGCAAATTCAGTTGCAGAGCAGGGGGGTATTCCAGAAAGGAGACTTAACAGATCCTGTAATGAAGCATGAGCTTGAGGTTGCTAAATCCTCTGACATCTTAACCTTCCTTGTCGGTTCCAAAACACCAGCTATGGAGTAGCTATACCAATCCCAGGGTTGTTAAGCCAGAGTGTGCACGTTCAAATAAGGAAAACAGCTGTATCCTCCACTGCCTGCTGGGATGCTTGGTGGAGGATTTCTAGTAAACTCAACGTGTAGTGGATGTTACACGCAGGGTTGTCCACAGTTGGCATGTGTTATCTAGCCTAATGAATAACTACTTATTATTATTAAAGCAAAAAAAATCTCCAAACTGGTAAGAATTTCTCTTCTGCACCCTTAGAAAAAATTTGTCCTGTAGCCAAATATTTATTTCCACAGACAAAATATCGCCATAGGCTCACCACAAAGGATATAATATAATGGCATATTCCACAGCCAATAAGTGGAGGTCGGAGGGATGGATGACAGGTTTGGGGCGAGCGTGACAACCCTCACGCTGTGGAGGAGCTCCCGGTGAGCATCAAGCAGGACTGCCCGGTCGGTGAGGGGAGTCCGAGGTAGTTAAATCATCAGATGACCGCAAAGTACCTCTGTAAAGTACAGCGCTAGATCACAAAGGCAGACCTGGAAATGGAATAGCCTGCTTAAAACAGAAGATAAATTAATGGAGAAAATCGGGAAAATGCCCGTGAATAATTACATTACACAGCTAAGTGTTTTTCTTTTCAGGCAAAACCATGTAGTTTGGAAGTTGCGGGACAATAATTGAAATTGGAAAAAAAAAAAAAAAAAAAAAAAGACAAAAATGGGTTATGTTCATTTGTTTTAATGAGATGAACGTTCCCTCAGATCATTAGGCTGGAGATAAGTTGCATAGCCTGAACAAAACCTGCTCCCCACCAGGCTATGTTCACAGCATATGTTTGTGCATTATGCACAGCATATGTGCATTAACTTCTCTAGATTAGTCATTTTGGAACAGAAAACCCGAGATTACTGCTTAGTCTAGGTTAACATAGCCAACTAAAACAGAAAACTCGCTTTGTGGAATACCCCGCAGGTGGGGAGCAGAGGTAGATGGAGGCGTGGCTCACGACACACTTTGTTTTGGTCTACAGTGCACAACAGAATACCTTGCAGAAAAATGATTTTGCTTTTTGCCCCTTTAATAATAAAAACCTTAATTTAAAAAGTGCATTCTGTGTTATATTTCAATTTGTTTGATGATCTGAAACATTTAAGTGTGACAAACATGCAAAAATAAAAAAATAGGAAGGGGGCAAATACTTTTTCACACTGTATGCGATAGATTTCATGCTGAAGACTCACTACGGGGTTTCTGCAGATTTTCTCAGAGATGCACCCCCTATCGACGGCTAATCGGGCATCCATCTTGCGTCCTACCTGTACTGTGAGCTCCCTCCAGCCAGTTAAAGACAGTCCTATGTTGACTCATGTCTTTTCTCTTGCTCTGTCCCTTTCTCTCTTTTCCTCTCTTCCTCCGATAATGTCCTCTTGCTTTGCTGAATCAGCCACAGTGCACATACAAAACGGCTGGTGTGCTGATATCCTCTTGCAAGCATGTGACACGGTGCATAAAGCAAAACTCAGCTGCAACGTCATGCAGCGTCCCGGAAGAAGGAATAGAGAAGTGTGATTTGACAGGGACACTGCAAGGCAGCGACGGAAAGCACTTAATGATTGTACTGTGCACTCAAACAAGTCCGGAACAGAGAGTTTCAAGGTCAGAAAGTTAGTGCATCTTTAAATCCATCTGTTCACCTTGAATATGGATGTTTTCTCATAAACTCCAATAACTTAAATTCATGTATACTGTTTAAACTCATATCCTACATGTCCTCTCAGTAAATTCGTGACTAATTTCAGGGTCGTCATCATTCTCAGCAGGGGATTTATTATTGTCTGTTTAAAGGCTACAGATGTATTTGATAAAGGAGTGGCTTTTGTTGTACACTCAGCTTTAAATGTTTCAAGATCTTGTTTAATCTTCACTTTTTAATGATATTTGAAAATTATTTCTAACAAGTGTTTTGACCTTAAAAAGCAGTACACTGACTATGTGGCACTCCATAGTAATTACCAGACACATCCTTTATTTACCTATAGTCTGCTCTGTGAATGCTTGTCCCTTTGAAAAATTTGTTTCACGCTTTCAGTCTAGTCATTCTTGAAAAACTTGTTTTTTGTTTTTTTACCTAAGCCTTTCAGTCCTTCTTTATAAATCATTTTCTCCTGTTCAAAATGTTTCTGATTTTATATAAAAGAACGGATTAAAAGAAGTTGTGTATCAGGTCCACCTGTCCAGTTGTTTGTCAACACAAATATCTAATCAGCCAATCACATGGCAGCAATTCGATGCATTCAGTCATGTAGACATGGTCAAGAGAACTTGCTGAAGTTCAAACTGAGCATCAGAATGAGGATAAAAGGGGATTTAAGTGATTTTGACAGAGAAATATGACCAGGATAATTATTGAAATTTAGATGGCTGCAATACACCGTACATGGTCATAATGGACATGTAATTGGTTGCCTTAAAAGTACAGACACTGATAACTATAGCATCCTGAAAAAAAGAATGGAACACTGCAAAGTCATAAAAGCTGAGTCATTAGAAACCTAGGTTACAGAAGCCAAAAGAAAATCAGTGGATGATTGGATGAAATTGATACTCAGAGATGAATTTGCATTTGGCAAGGAAATGATGCCAGAACCATTGTTTGCTGGAGATCCAAGAAAACAAACGAAGAAAATAAGTTAATATCCAGTCATTGACAATATTGGGTTGGATGTCAGGTGCTGGACCAGAGGAGACGGTAATCAATACACTGAAATTGCAGACAGTTGCAAAACCAGACTGGCCAGCTATTAAATAATATTGTTTGCTTCTATGTCTAAAAGAAAAGCTGAATTAACCTCAGAGGGTTTTGATTCCACAGGTTTTGCTGATCATGTCTGCAGTGATGGGCCATGACTATAATTACTCCAGTGATCCTCTCACTCCTGTTACTGCTGATGTACCTGTTTCCATGGATGTGGGAGGCGCAGAAGGCATAGCTGTAATGAAGCAGAGTGGGGTCAACTAGGGCATTCTTCTCTGAATAGTCCATCAGGTCCTTCAGGTAGCTCAGGTGGCGGTGGCAGCCTCGAACACCATAACGAGCGCAGTACTCGTCCAGGACGAACACCTGACCCGGACTGAACCACCCCTGAAGAGAGAAACAGATGGACAGCAGATGTGAAACTGTTTTGGTGCCACACTATTTACATTTTGTCACAATTAATGAAATGCAATGCAACAGGAATTTTTTGGTATATCTTCTTTTTATTACCATGTGACATGTCAAAATTATTGTAGTGTAGTTTTCTGCTTTCTGGTATCCATTAGGGAGCAGAAAACAAGTATCATATTGTATATTGTGGGTTTTTACGCAAAGTTTTTACCATAAAGTGATGCAAAATGTCTCAGAAACTGTAAGTTCAAATATGATACGTTTGGCTTTATAGGGTTAAATTTAATTTCTTTAATAATTCAACCCTGAATTGTTCTTCTCCACAACTTTGTCCCTGACTGTGGTCAGCAACATCGGAGCCCCATTGGGGACAGTTCTCTCTCCCTTCCTCTTGATCCTCTACACCAGTGACTTCAGCTACAGCTCAGACCTAAGGTCCTCAGAGAGGTCCCACCTTCCGAAGTTTTCTAAAGACTGCAGTATTTCGATGCATCACAGAGGATGATGATGAAGAGGAGTACAGAACTGACATGGGTAACTTTGTCATGTGATGCGAGCAGAACCGTCTGCAGCTAAACACCAAAGAACTGGTTGTGGACATGTCGATGTAGGGGACCACCAGTGACCCCCGTTTACATCAATGGAGTGACTGTGGAGACTGTGTAGGACTAAAAATACCTATGGTGAAGGTATTTTATAAGTTTGTGGGGACCAGTGCCCTTCTGTATGCTGGGGCAGCAGACTTAATCAACTTATCCATAGAGCCAGTCATGTTGTGGTGCTGGACTCAGAGAGGAGGTTGCTGTCCAAGCTGAGAGCCCTACTGGACAGCCCTTCACTCCCTCTCTAAAACATGATGGACAACCTCAGAAGCAGACAGATTAATTCTACCTCGCTGCAACACAGAACACCACAAGTCTTTTTTCCTTCCTTCCATCTGGAACTTCTTGTAAATACTGTAAATAATTATCCATTCATCTTCATTTTCATTTCATTCAGCACCTTATATATATA
>JBBBVU010000010.1:2909737-2923436 GCA_037177055.1 Atherinosoma microstoma
GTTTTTATGAGTAAATAACACACTAACATGGTTAAAAGCTCATAAAAGTCAATTTTTCATGATATAGCTCCTTTAACTTCGTGGACATCTAATAAAAAGATTAAACTTGTTCCAAAGAAAATATTTTATTCATCCAAAAGCATAATATCCACACTTGATTATATAGGGTATCATTTAGAATATATTTTAATTGTTTACCTCCATGTTTAGTATGTAAAGTGGCAATATAATACTGCAGCAAGAAGTACTGAGACAAAACATCACCAGCTTTACTTCTGCTGATGGATTCATTCAAACACCAGTGTCGGGTGGTGGTGGGTGTCACTCTGTACTGTCCTTCACACTCTTGGTGCCAACTTTAACATTTAAACACAACAAAATAACACTGTCTAAATGTAAAAATAACATATTGTAAACCTAATTAATCATTATTACAATTTACTGACACACACTCCTGCTCCTACACAACAGATGAATGGGGGAAGGAACGTGGGACACATCCGGAGTCATCCGGTTAATCTGTGCTGCCTGTTTATATGAACCCACTCACTTTTTTTGTTGTTAAATTTCAAGATGAGAGCTGCATTAGAGCAAATGTGCATCACATCTGCACAGTTTGAGGGGAGGAGGGTGTCATGTTTTACTAAGTTGAACGTAACACAAAAGCCTTCTTTTCATCCCCCCCATCAACACACTTATTTAGGTTTCTTCCCCCTCCTTCGTCTTTCTCCTCCTTTCAGACGGCCCAGCAGTTGTCCATAAGGGTTATGTTCCTATTTGGAAAGTATTGATTAGAACGTTTATCCCCTCAATCAGTGTGAGAGAGCCCCCAGGGCTTAACACAAACACACAAATACACACACTCAGAGTGAGAGCTTTTCTGTCTCTTTCACGTCTTCAGACTGCCTACTGACAGTTTTAGTTTCTCTTAAGATTTATTTCTTTATCTCCAGATCCTTAACTATGTAATTACTTTTTATTAATTGTTTTATATGAACACAGTTATTATAAACTGGACTAAGGTGGCTCATATAACGGATTTGTTTCTAATTGGATCCTAATATCACAACAATTAATTGAATTGAACTGAACTTTGTTGTGCCTCAACAAATGAGTTGTATTGATAAAAAAATTTGAAAGTAATAAATACAAAAAAAATACCCAAGTCAATGTTCTGGCTTAGTTTTTTTAAGGATCAGATTGAAACCCAAAGACACAGTTTAATCACATGTAAGACACTGGCAAATATTCACATTGAAAAATATCTGTAAATTTGGTTTTCACTGTTTTGGTGTTAAAATGATCATTTGTGCCCTGCAAGGTGGCTGCATGCGCTATTACAACACAACCTGTCACCATTTTTGAAGGTCATTGAGCATGGCAGAGTTAATTAGGAGGCTGGCTAGTACTACTACGACTAAAACTGACATGCTGTATTTTTGTTGTTGCTATCATTTTCATTACTCTCCAACTAAGACTTTTTATTGGGTTGAATAGAAGAGTTTAGCTGGGGTTTTGCAAACCTCCCTCCCACCTAATGATGAGGTCACAGACCTATTTTATCTTAACATTTTTTTCATTGACCCTTACTCTAACATACCAGAGTTGTTTGTTTTGGCCTCAGAACTTAAGAAGGAGAAGTAATGGAAGGAAATAAAGAAAAGGAAACAGCCTAGAGCAGAGTGGATGAAGAATTAATCAATAATCAGGATGGTTGGACAATCTTCTGTCAGTTTGATCAATAAATTAATTCAGCTCTACATGTCATGAAATAAGCCATGTTCTGAATTCATCTTACCACAGAAAATGTGACACGTGAACAAAAAGGAAAGAGAAAAAAAAAATATTTCATGTAATCAGTTGGTTTCCTGAGCTACTCAAATATATTTTATGGTTTATATAAACACAGTTATAATAAATCAGACTAATGTCATTCATACAGTATAATGGATTTGTTTTAATTTGAGTATAACTGGACAACAATGAATTGGAGTGTATATGTAAAAGTGCCCCTGAGTTGACGTGTTCATATTGACATACCAGGCAGGAGAAGGAGTCATTCATGCGATGCTGAAGAGTAAATTTTTGTAAAAAAGCAAACAGAGCGCTGTGGTCGAAGTGACTTGGAGCTGCAGAGATTAACCCCTCCACTCCCTGACGCTGAGTCGGATCCAGACCTGAAGAGGAAACAGACAGGGAGGACAAAGGTTCAGAGTTACACAAAGTCTGTAAGAAAAACTTGGTGGAAAAGTTAACTGGAAGCTTTTTTGGGCTGATTCATTTCAAAAAGCAAACACAGTTGGTAAGGGAAACATGCTCTCTGCTTTACAATTCAGCTTCTACTTAATTTTTTATGAAGCTTAAAGATCTGTCAAAATCTGTCAAAATAGTGAGCGCCCTGGAAGAACGGCAGCTCGGGTGCTTTGTCTTTGTCAAGATTGGCTATCAGGTAAAGCGCAGGAATGCAAGATTAGGAAAGTTTGAAACCTTTAGAAGTTGGATGAATAACTTTCCCAGTTATAAACTGCTGCATGTTTAAAAGAAGTGTCAGAATCAAATTAAAGTTGAATTTAAGTGCATGGGAACAACAGCATTACTGCAGAGCATATTCATACGAACCCACCAACTAAACCACCACTGCAAAGTGAAATATAAATGTATTTGGATTCACAATCATTCACACCTCTCTGTGAGCTCACACACACAAACACCCGACATGCAGTGTCAGTTGTCAGTTTTGTGGTTAATGGTTCCCACCTCATTTGGCTACAGATCCTCTGTGAAGCTGTCAGGACTCTGAGCTGACACTAAACATTCATCAACATAGACAACATGTGAGGAAAACACTAAAAGTTGTTAAGAGGGGAAAAACCGCCTGTCAGATGACTCAGATTACATGAAGTAAGCTCTATGTTCACAGCACCAAGAGTGAGCGTTTACACTTTTCACTTGAAAAAGTATTTTTTCCTTTTAAACATAAGTACCCTCTGAAACAAGCCAATTAATTCTTTTCCCATCACCAGCAGTAGCATTTTCCCCTCAGGGCTGGGTTCAGTATATCACTTCCTCCCAGCGGACAAAAAACATGACATTACACCATATCCTGCAGGCTTTGCCCAACACAACCTCAAATAAACACTATTATCACGCACTTATTATCGATTACTCTCGTTTGTCTAATGAAAAGTCCTTTAAGTGTCATCTGGGTCCTCCATATATGATCCATAAATATGACTGTAAAATACTTCCCTTACAAGCAGCATGTGGGAAATTTTACTGTTATGGGAGTTTCTGCATCAGAGAAGACATCATTCTCAAGCTTTTCCTCAAAGTAGTCAGAAAATCCTCATCAGAAGGCAGAACAGATGGTTACATGCAGCCCTTTCAATCATTTCTGTGTTTTCAACCAGTTCCAAACAAACAAATATGACAACCTTTTTTTTTTTTTACATTCATATTCACAGTGCAACTCTAGCTTAACATGTTTGATTACCCTAAGTTTAGAAACAGGGAGGGTTATGGTTTAGAAAAATGTGTCTATGTATGTTTCAATGTTCAATAAATGTTATCTCCAGATTAGCATTTCTGCAATTAGTGGATTTTGATGATCAACACTTCAATCGACCAATCAGAATTAGGTGAAAAGAGGGCTAGTAGCCAAATTCCCCTTAGGAACACCAATATGGATCCAGAAGGAAGTAAACCCAACCCAACAGTGATGTGGTTTTCATTCTGTTTTGTTTGGGTGGCATTGCTCAATCGAGGCTTTGAGTAAAGATTCTCCACATCACTTTGGTATGCTACATGTTAAGATTACTGCAATTTAGCATGTGCACAGATATTCTGTACTGCATACATCAGATACTGATACCAGTGCACAACTTCTCATGTGATTCTTGTGTAAACAAGTCTTCTCAAATGAGGCCACAAAACCATCAAACCTTAAAGACCATCTTGTGGATCAAATACCCTGAATGTTACCTGCCTCTCTAGGAAAAGAACAAGTCACTGCTTCTTTCGTTCCCAGCCACTTATCTCAGAGGAGGGATTCATCCAGATCCTCTACATGAAATAGAGGTACAACAACTGCTTAGATTTGACAGCCTCAGACAGACTACGGCTGGAAGGGCTACGGCCTTTTCCCTAATTTCAGTTAACCTTAAAGAGTTATCCATCTTGGTAACTTGAGGTCCAGACAGGTCAACGGAATAACACAGACACCTTAACTTGCTGTTGTAGATTCTGACCAATTGAGACCATTACCAACTGAATTATGTGTAAATAATCTTTGTATTTCAATAGCATAATACTACTACTACTAATAATAATAATAATTAAAATAATACAATTTATTATTATTATTATTATTATTATTATTATTATTATTATCAATACTACTACAACTACTACTACTAATCGTTATTATTGTTAATAATAATATAAACCATTATTATCATTGTAGGGATGGCCAATGTTAACTTCTGTAAAAATCTAAACTTTTTGGTTAAGGTTAGAAAACAATGGATGGGGCTAAATACATTCAGCTCCATTTTTACAAAACATATTGTTGCTCTTACAACCACAAGGCAACATATTTCTAAACATACTCATCACTCACTCTGGCCCTCATGAACACAACTAATGGGGTTGTTATTTGGAGCATAGAAGCCAGGTGTTGGTGGGTGGCTTTCTTTCTTTCTTTTTACCAGTGTAAATATGGTTGCTTTACCTTTAAGTTGCTCATCTGTTAACTAGAGATAAGTGTGCCTCCTAAGAAGCAACATCACAAAAAGATGAACAGCTGAAACTGACAGAAATCTTTATATCTGTACGTTAGATGCCCCTTGAATACCTGTGAGCAACTGAAAGCGTGCACTTAAAATGAAGACAGTTTAAACTTATCAACGGTGAATGTGTCTATTTTGTCCAAAACATTTATTAACACAGATCTTATGGCTCATTTTTCATTGTTCTGTCTGATAAAAATACCTAAATGCAGTGAACATCTTCCAGATGCCATAACGATGGTCATGTGTTTCAGGAGGTGAGGGTGATGTAATAAAACAGGGTAGTTAATTATGGCACATTATCAGTTTACAGCTGGCACACTGTTTGACCATTATGCTATTTGAAGTGTATGAGAATAGACTTGCTATTAGCCAGTGAGGCAAAAAACAAAACATAATACTCTATTAATCCCAAAAAGGGAAATTATTAATTATTAACTATCATTAATAGTAATGGTGATCAGTGGTTTTACAAGTCATTGTGTATAATTTAGTTATTGCTGTAAAAAGAAAGACCTCTTTGTTGCAACAGATCTGAAGGAGCCTCTTACCAAACACACTTCACTGATCGATGTGTTGTAAAGATGGAGTGCAGCATTGTCCATTATGTTCAGCAACCTGTGCATCATTATTCCTTGCACAATCCGTTTCAGTGGCTCCAGAGTTGGCCCCAGCACATGGCCAGTCTCTTTTCTTTCAGTCAATCGGATTGGCTTTGACGCTGCTACCACAACAAATCACAATCTCCACAACAGACCTAAAGAAGATAGAAAACCTCTTGGAGCAGACATTGAAGGATCTCAGCTTCATCATGAAGTAAAGTCTTTTCTATCCCTTGTATAAATTTCTAGTCCAGTCTGTTGTCCAGGTAAACACCATGGAGTCTGTACTTATCCACCATTTTCACCTCTTCCCCGAGGATGGAAATAATACTTGCTTCAATTCTTGATAACATTCACAATCATCTCCTTTAATTATATCTAATGAGACCACACACACAAGCCCACAGCTTTCCTGTAACAGTTCCACCCTGTAGCTCAGTCATGGACCTTATCTCCCTCTACATCAGAACACACTGAGACCTCCTCTACCTCCACCTCCAGCCTGTCTGTCTCCTACAGTCAGGTGAAGAAGCAACTGAAGAGACTGAACTGGAACAAGGCTGCGGGTCTAGATGGTGTCATGTTCTGAAAACCTGCTCAGAACAACTATGTCAGATTCTTCAGCACCTTTTTAACACCAGCCTGAGACAGAAAAGAGTCCCTGTGTTGTGGAAAACCTCCTGCCTTGCTCCAGGACCTAAAAACCTGAGGCCTTGAGTTCTCAGCCATCTTCGGTTGTTTCTGCACCAGCTCACAAACTGACTGACCGGTTCTCTGTACTCAACTTCTTGTCCATCATAGATACAAACCCAGCTACATACAACCCCAGAGTATTCAGAGTATTTCTGCAGATGACAGAACTCAGAGTTTTATTGGAAGTCTGGGGTGTACAGTGTGAAGAGAAGTGGTGAGAGTACAGTCCCCTGTGGTACTCCTGTGCTGCTGACCACCGTCTCAGACACATAAACTTTTAGTCTCAGAAACTGTGGTCTGTTTTATAGATAGTTATAAATCCAGGTGTTTGTGGAGGTATCCTTCTGGAATTTCTGGAGTTCCTCACATAACTGGAGAATCAGAGAATATGATCTTTATGGTTCCTCTTGTTGTGGCTGGATGAACGTGGCTTTGCTTAAACAACAGAGGATGGCATCTTAAACACTAACCCCAATAACAATAAGCGAACTATAATGGGTCATAAAGATGCTTACTTGATTACTTAGGTGAATCAGTTGTAGTCTCTGCAGGATGTTGGAACAGCTAATTGGTAATTGTTCAGAATTCAGAGGACAAAATTTCCAAGGTACAAAAACAAGGCAGGACTTCACTGTAACTTCATCCTGATTCAGGTTAAAATCGAAGAAGTGACGTAGAATCCTACATCTGTTCTGCACCAACCTTTAGGACCCTAGGGCTGACACCACCTAGATCTGCAGCCTTGTTCCTGTTCAGTCTCTCCAGCTCCCTTGACTGCTGGACTTAGAGAGGCTGGAGGGGAGGCCAAGGAGGGCTTAGTTTGTCCTGATGTGGAGGAAGATGATAATGTGTTTACATTCATGACTGAGGTTCAGGATGACAGTATAAAGGTGTGACTGGGAAACTGTGGATCCAGGTAGGATGAAGCTAGAAGCAGTGGAGGAGAATGCTGAGTTGTCGAAAACGCATCCATAACGCTTGCATAAATCAATAAATAAATCATTTCTTTTCTCTGGTGGAATAGTTAAAAAACTCTGGGGTGATCGCGAAAAAATCCTGAGCCTGAACATTTTTATGGTGTTCCTCATGAACACGACAACAATGATTGATCTGAAATGTCAGCACAATATTATTACACAGAACACATTACCGCTTTTTCCACAGTAATGTCATGTGAAATGAGTATTTCAATGTTAAAAACGTTTTTCCAAAAAATGTATACACTTTTAAAATGTACAAGCAATTTTTTTTTTCAAATAACCATTTTAACCATCTACCATTCTTTGGCAGAGCCATATTTGGGGTTATGGGGCAGCAATATATATAAAAAAGGATAATAGTAAAATACTCCATGTGATCAAAATACAGTCCTCATACATGTAATGCTTTTAATATCCAAAAATCAAGTTTACCAAGTTGCCATTTACAAAGTGAATATTCTACTATACTACTACTTCTACTACTAAAACTGTTACTATAAACTATTAAAACTACTTTAACTTAATTCTAAATGTGCTAAAGGCATAGGGCAGGGCTACTCAATTACATCTTGAGTTGGTCTAGATTTTCAGACAAACAAATTTACCAGGGCCAGAAATTGTCTTTGGCCATTAAGTAGCAGGATAGAATCAAACATTTTTTATCACACTTGTTTTAATTTAGTTGTCATGTATCGCCAAGTTGCAAGATGCAATGAACTTGCACTTTTTTCCCTTTCAGAGTTTTTTTTCTCTACTTCTTACTTTTAAGTATCAGTATTCATTAATTCAAGTAACCAAACAAACTTATGTCCAACTATCTCTTATTTATGTCAAACCATAAATAAATCCAACACATATCCATATTTTTCATATCACATTCATATTTTCAAACCCGAGAAGTAATCTACAGGAAGAATGTGTTAGCAATACTTTAGTTAGGAGCAACAACCAGCGGCGTATTCTCCTCCTCTAACCTGGGGTGGGAACTAATGTTTGTAGTATTACTTTCATATTTATTTTGGCTTTAAACAACGTATATATGGAGTAATTCTTGTCCAGGCCTTGTCCGTTTTCATGTCCATATAAGCCAAACACTGGCCTTCAAACCCGAGAAGTAAATCTCACGCTCAGTAATGGTCGTTACTGTTTACCACCTGGAAACTTTATGGCTGCGTGGCATGCATCATGGCAAATGACAGTCTCTGCATCCCTTCTCCAACACCTGAATCAAATGGCTAAATTCCCTCATGTGCATGTCTTTTAGCTCTGCAGAGGCCTTGTAACGAGCCATTCATTTGATTCAGGTGCGTTGGAGAAGGGATGTATCTTGTTGGAGGATAGTAGCTCTCAAGGACTGGACCTGGGCACCCCTGATCTAAGATGTTTGGCAGTGGCAGAGAAGATGAGGCAAGTTTTTGATTGGCATAACCCACATACTAAACTCTGCTGCTCATCCCACAAACGCATTTTCCTTACAAATGTGGCTCCATTTAAAGGGGAAATAAACAGGCTTTCCAACAGTATCTGATTTATTGCCAAAAAGCACTGTTCCAAAAGTAATATAATCCACCAAACACTAATTTCCTTATTTTTTGTGCTAGATTTACAACGCTGCAGGCCTCATATCAATGAATCAAATAACTAACATCCTTTATCATCTCAAAGTTTAAACAAAGTTCAACATTATATTTGGGAATGTATTCAGACAAACATAAGTCCTGTCAGTTGATACAAGTGAATAAACATCAGTAGTATTTCCCTTTCAGTCCTATTGGAATTACACTAAGTATTTTTACGCAATAGAGCTGAACACTAAGACAATTTCTTCAAGCCCTGGAGCTGCAAACTATAACAAGGCTTTGGGGTCAGCAACAGTGGAATCAACAGAAAAGAGGGAAATAAAAAAAAAAAGCAGAAGAGACACAAGGCATTTGAGCCTGAGCAAACCTGGGTTCATTTCCAGTCCTTTCAGGCCCTCTTGTTAATGGCCCTGCTAAATAAAAAGCCTAACACTCTCCGCTCTGCCTTCATTGTGGGAGTACATTTTGGAATGGGAAGTTTGTGAGGATGACACATGGCCCCACAAAAGACCACGGCTCGCCGAAGAATGCCGGTGCTGTATCCACGCCTGTGACGCCTGCGGCCTCACACCCAAGACGAGCATTAGTGATTGCTTTTTATTAACGCTGCCATTTTGTTTTTTGTTTGGACACAGAGAAGCCCACAAGGACTCTCATATTCAGTGTAACCCCACCCCACCTCCTCCCATCACCCCCCCCCCCCCCCCAAGTTTTTCTTTGTGCTTTTTGTCCGAAAGAGAGAAAAAAAGACAGCAGAAGTGAAATCTTCACAATCAACTTCCAATCAACGCTCCTTTCCTTTTCTTCTCGTCTTTTCTTCTGACTCTCTGTTTCAGGCTGCCCTTCGGCTCATGTGGCCTGTTTTCAACCCATCTAATTCCGATGTAGGTCATTTTACATTCGGTACCTCCAAAGCGTGGGGTTGTCCCTAATGTAAGTTTTAGAAAAGACAGGGAGTGAAGGAGGTGACTCCAAAGAAAACTAGACAAAGAGATATAGATTAAAGCTGATAATAAGAGGAGGAGAAAGGAGGGGAAGTATTGATTGGAGACAGACGGCGGAGAATTGATGCTGATTCCTGTCAAGTCCAACTTTCAGCTATTATCTGTTGGATGTGTGTGGATGTGTGTGTGTTTTGGGGGGTGGGGGGGGGGTGTGTGTGTGTGAATAAGCGTGTGTGGCCAAAAACATAGATGGATGTCACTGCTCCTGGCACAGATGGTGTATTTGGTCCAGGCTGTCTGCAGTTTCCTCACCCTGTATTTGCGGTGCACTCTCTCACAAGTGTGGAGCTCTAAAGGCAAAGCTTTCTGCTTTTCACTTGTTCAATATGACATACAGATTTAATTAGTTTGTCTTCAGGTAAGTTGTGGCGAAAGCAAACAGTCAGAAATATATTAAATATAATGCAATAATTGGGAAATTCTAGGTGGATGCTACAAATGTTAACCCATTTTTGATTTAAATTTTCATTTAACTCATTGGCTGCCAAAGACCTCTTCTGACGTCTTTTGACATCTTTTCAAATCTGATCATTCACTGCCAAAGACGGCAAAAGACGTCTTTTGCAGTTTTTAACAGAGGGCGGGTGCTGCGGGACACTCTGGCGAAGCAAAGTATGTGTTGTGGCGCTTCGGTGATCAATGAAAGACACTTTCAATGCTGGCAGCCAATGAGTTAATGCCGGCGAAACAATCGATCATGCATAATAAGTAACTGAACATTAATTCAGCCTTTCATCACATTATATTTGATCAAGCACAAATTACTAAATAAATAGAAAAATAAGATAGGACTGAATTGAAAGATGACTATGCCAAAGAAATAAAGCATTTTAGTTATTTTTAAAGGAGAGTGCCTAAGAATTTTTTGTGCAATTCAAATATGCAAATAAGTTCCTCTCATATCACAAAACTTGGTCAGTTTATGCCACATAAGTTTTGGACAATTGCAGTCTTTCCAAGACAAAGAAAACCTCTTTTTTTCTTCCTTTTTTTTTCTTTTTGGCCTTTTGTCCATGTCAATAAATGCAGGTGTGGGGCTGGCTCTCTCTATGGAAGCTCATGTTGGCAGAAGCAAACAGCAAAAAAAAAGATCACTCACTAAGTCTACTGTACATGTCTGATTCACTTTCTGTTTTCTCGGGTGGGGGCGAGGTCCAACAGGTCTGACAAAAAGAAACCTGCTTGTCCACTGTGTTTTGAACCGTGTATTTTCTCAGGGAAATGGCTGAAACAGCTGGTTCGTGGCTTGCTGCTGGCAACACTGCTTGGGGCCTCCCCGGCAGCATAAACTGTGTAAGAAAAAATTGTGTAAAACTGTCTCCCAATTAAGTGGCTGGAATTGTGTCAGCCAGTATAACAGCTGCTTTGGAGTCCAATACCAGAGTGGGCAAGAGAGCGTCACTTCTAGGGGGGATACGTTGCTCTGCCTTGATCCCAACAGTGTAAATGTTTGAAACTATCAACAAAGATTCAGCCAATTCTCAGAAACTCTACAAATCACTGCAACTTTAATGCAAAAAAATCCCAGCACTCCTCTGTGTTAACTGATATACACATAATCAACGCTACTTCCTTGCTTCTGATTTTAGATGCAGGAGAAATGTGACTGGAATAATATGTGGGAATAGATGGCATCAATTTGACATAGATGTGTCCAGCTTGCTAAACTCAAAGTAGTTGAAGAAAAGGAGGAGAAATGTGATTCAACTGTTGTCTAAATTAATCGCCAAGGACCGTGTACGACCGAGCTCCCAGAGTTCTGTTTGGTACTGGGACTAAACTGTTTTGTACCCAGTGCAACAATGTGGTGGAAGACACCAACATTGAAAATTGTTGAACATTTTTCTTTGGCAAAATAGAATTAGAGAAGGTCTGATATGTACAATCAGACAAGACAAATCACATAATTTGGGCATTTTAACATGTTTATAAAGTTAATTTCCAGCAGATGGGAAATGTTAAGAAAAAATATCTAATCACTGAGCCCTTTTTACCCACTGAGACCACTGAGAATTTTACTACAGAGCCATAGCTGCCACTAATAAGATATGTTATCAAAAAGTATTTATTCGGGAATTAAATGACACATATACTGGGTTCAGAAATGTGAGAGCTTGTCGATAAATTCATTTAATGTTCAAAATAAAGCAGTAGGATCTCTTCTCAAAATGAACAAAGCCAAAAACAAAAGTGAGATCTAACAACGAGCTATTCAAACTGCTTGTGGAGTTTATAATCACAAATAAAAGTGGGGGATAGTAGGTTTTCCTTTTCTTCATTTAAAATCCCAATTACCAAAAGTTGTTGAAAATGTAACTAAAAACAGAATATAGAAATATCATAAATCAATATTTTCTACATTGGAGGATTTTTTTTAAATTCTTCCACAATATTTAGACCCAATTTGCCTAAGATTGGTTAACCTCTGTCCATCTTTAAATCTGAGAGACTCTGCCTCTCTGAAAAGGCTCCGTTATATTACTGACCTGTTGCCAAGTCACCTAATTAGTTGCCAAATTCTATTCACTGTTCTAGTCTTTAGTTGCCAGTTCCAACTTTTTTAGAGAGGTGTTGCTGTCATCAGATTCAAAATGAGCTAATATTTTCCATTATATGGTAAAATGTCTCAGTTTTAACATCTGATATATGATGTTTGTGTTCTACTTGGAATAGAATGTGGGTTTATTAGATTTGCAAATCATTGCATTCTGTCTTTACATTTTAAGCAGCGATCCAACTTTTTTGAATTTGGAGTTGTATTTATTGGGGTTTAACATTTTGAAGTATGACTGCTTGATAATGCAAAGCAGGGACTCATGCACTAATAAGCACACACATTTCTGACCCTCTGCTGCAACAAACACATAAGCATCCATTTAAAACACAGACTCATTAAACTGCTATAATCTTCCATAAAAAGTAGGAACCTTGAAAGTACTTGTTTGCGGCTATATTAAACTCAAATATTATATTGTGTAGAGTATCTATAATATTGCATTTCTTTGAAAATAAAATCTAACAAACTTTTGGTTTGTTAGATTGTATTTTGAGAACCTTTAAATACACAAATTTTGAGTCAATTTCCTAAAATGTGTTTGTCTAACTTGCTATCATATTTACAGCATACACGTAGATGTCTGACTGTTGAGGATTGTGTGTGTGAGATGAGGTGGGATGGAGTGTGTGTGTGGGGGGGTTCCTACGCTTGATTTCTCCATATCCATCTGGCCTGGGCTCTATTGGCATCATCACAGCAACAGTCACATCTATGTGACATCCTACTCTGAAAGGTAGTGGCAGCCACTGATGGCAGGTTATTGATGCAGACAAGAAGGAGGTGAAGGAGGACATGGAGTGTTTCAGATTCACTTGCACAAAGCTGAGAGACGTGACATGATCTGCCTGTCGGAGCGGAGTGCTGCTGGTAATGTCAGGGTGAGCAGAGATGAAGATACGCACGGACAAGTCCATCAGCGTCCATCTAGCTGTGCAAGGCATCTTTGACTAACCCGACTGGAGGAAAAGTTTGAAAGGACCATACAAACATGCTTTCCCAGCTGCAGAGTCTGGGAGGTTAAAAAGAATCAACAGTTTTGACGTCTCTTCTCAGCATCATCCTCACTGTCAAGTTGACCACCTGCTTTTCCAACAACACAAATAAGAGGTGTAAACATCTCTGAAAACACCTTCAGGAGCCAGTCTTGGCCTGCCTGTTCATATGACAATGAAAGTTGTGCCTGGGTGATAAAAGTAGACTTCAGTTTTTAAGAGAAACTTCCCTGAAGCCTGGGATGATTTCTACGTGTTTGAAGTGTTTTTTGTGGGTGCTTTAAATGCTGGGCCATTTCATTGGGTCATTCATTTTCTTTAAGATATTTTTACTTAACAGTTAATCGCTTCTTGAAGAGTTTTGACCTCAAAGGTGAAACGATCATGAAGGCCAGCAGCTCAAAGCTTTTAACAAAGGAGCAAAACCAAGTTGAAGGCCTGGTATAGTCCTTAGAATCAGAAGGGAAATTTAATTTTCCTTTCCTTGTTTCTACATGTCAGCAT
>JBBBVU010000010.1:2932127-2945859 GCA_037177055.1 Atherinosoma microstoma
GTCAGGTGTGTTGCAGCAGGGACACAACAAAAACCTGCAGGACACCGGCCCTCGAGGACCAGGATTGAGGATCCCTGTCTTACACCTTCTAATCTGCTGGTTCAAGTCTGAATCATCGCTGAAACTTACTAATGGGTGACGATGGTTTTTGTTCTCCTCTGCAATTTGTGGTTTTGTTCTGAGGTGGGGGGATGGGTTTGTAGGACTGTCCAGTGGCTCGGTACATAGCCTGGACCCACAGCACTCGGTCCTGCTCGTCATCACAGGCGAACATCACCAGGTCGCCTTCTTTCACAGCATTAAAGAAAACCCGACCACCCTTCAGACCTACGGACGAGACGGAGGAGGAAGAATGAACAAAGAATGAATAGATAAATACGCTGAACCAGAAGTATTAACACATTCATTCTTTAACGAGTTTTCTTTAACTTTTTTACGCCCTTATTTAGACAAAGTTTTGGGCTAAGGTGCCTTTTTTTAAACAGTATATTGAAAGAAAAGGGTCGGACATGGTTGTGGACAATCTGGACCATAGAGGGGAAAAAAGCAGAGAACAAGTTAAGATGATTGGAAAAGAATTTCAGGTGATTTTCTCATGATGGTGATGAGAATACAGAGTGAATAAAGCTGTCATGACTGAATTTATTCGTAGGATGAAAAAAAAAACTGAGCTCAGTGCCATAAAACGACTTCGATGTCCATGCAAGACAACACTAAAGGAGAACTGCAACATGCAGCCTAGTGAGGACTCTTCAGCAGGTGGGTTTATCATTTCCTAAGCTACCCACTGGGAGAATACTTCACAAGAGTAAAGAAAGAGGGTTTACCACAAGGCTGAAACAGTCAGAGTATCTCAACAAAAAGGCCAGGTTAGAGTTTTCCAGAAAAACTGAAAAAAAGAGGCTATAATCGTTGGATGGATTTCCTAAAAGCTTATGCTCCTTTAACATACGTAAATCAATAGTGCCTCGTAACTTTGTATGAGTACACCCTCAAACACAGGCTTAGTGTCTGCTTGTCAAGCCCAAACATGATTCTTAACAAAACGTTGTTGGTGTCCAAATATTTGCGGACATAGATGTTTATGTCTACCTGGCTGAGGGTCGCAGTAGTCCACTGTGTAGCCCTCCAGCTGCATCAGCTCCTGAGGCTCAGCTTTCTTCTCTCTGTAGCTGCACATTGCAAACGTGTACTGACTAACCTGCAGGACATGGACACACTGATGAAATGCAGAATATAAAAACATCAGACTCACAGTCATTCTGCAGCTGAGCTTTAGACCAGACGTTTATAGAGAAAACTCCATCTGAAGTGGCGACTGGTAAATCACTAGTTGCATTGCATCATCCAACCTGGAATCATCACATCCACCATTGCATCTCACTACCTGTAACCTTGTAGACTCATCCAGGAAATTAAGTCCACCCTTCAGGCATGCACAGCCCTTTTTTCCCCAAACCATTGCTACCTAAACAAGAGAACCACTATACGTTGAGAAATGGAGTCTTGTGTTTTCCTTTCTCCTTTGAATAATTCATGGTGATGAAATTTTTTTATTTGTGTTACATGTCAAGTTGTTGTTATATATTGTTGTTTTCCCCTTGAAGGTAAACAGAAAGCTAGGAGGGTGGCTGCATTAATGATGTCAGTTGACAGCTATACTAATTTCATTTTCACTTGTTAATGCTTACATTTAATTTGACCTGTCGTCTGATTTTTTTCTATCCATCCTATTATTCCCTTTCACATACAGATAAAATCATCCACCAAGCCATCTCTTCCATGACCTACCAGTACGTAATAATAAATTGGTGCAACTTATTCCAGGATCCCGTATTTAAACATGCCCACCACATAGGTTTTCATATAAAGCAGCCTGACCAACTGCTCAGTATCGTATTCTCACACAGTGAATTCTAACTTCAGGATAGTGTTGCTACACTGAAACTGTAAGATAATCATATATATGACTTCTAATCCTCATAACTAAAAGTTAAACACATCTGACTGATGCAGGAATGACAAACAAAACAAAAACAACATTTCTAATGAGTTTCAATGTTAGAAAATGTGTTTATAATCAATATAGTGATTCAGAAAATCCTATAAGCACAACCTTACACAACAATCACTCAATATATTTGGAAGAATTATAATTTGTTTATGTTAATATGTCAACAAATGTATTATTAATAAATTAACAAAAAACAGATATCAGATTTTGGTATTGATGTTAAATGTCTTCACACTTTGGGCATTCCCTAACAACGGCTAATTCAGCACCCAAGGACAGCTAGAACTTCAAGCTGAATGTTTTTTCTGAGTTTTTCTACTCGGGTTAAAAAGAAATGTTCAAAATTTTTATAATGTAGTTTCTAGAAAGAAGCCTCCCAAGTTCAAATAGAGGTCCTGTAGCTTTTTTCATCTGTTTTCTCTAAGAGAAATCCAGAGGAGGATTGATTGTTTACAGAGCAGAAGGGACTTAGTTGGAATAAGACTTTATAAAACTTTGTTAATTTGTCATCAAAAGATAGAAATAAATAAAACCTATAGGGAGTGTTTGTGTGATTTTACACATTTATCATTAAGGAAAATTGATTAACACATAATGGAAATTAGAAATGAAATTGTAATGTAATTGCAGATAAGAAATATTTGATGAAAGTTACTATGGAACCTTCAACAGCGTACCTGAACAAGAACGAAGTATCGGCTTTTCCAGCGTTTCCAGACTCTTTGTCCCAGAGCGTACAGGTATCTGAAACACAGAAGTAATACACCGGATGTAGAAAAATGGGAGTTGTTTTCATTACTTATTTCCATACATTTCAATTCACCTATATATTTCATGATGTGGAGGTTTTCCCCTTCTTCCTGAGACCCGAGCTTTAGTCTGGCTTACAATTTAGAATTCCTCTACTTATCTGGGGTTAGGTGGAACCAATAAATAGTACCGAACAATTATTGAAATTTGTATTCGCAATTAATGGCTGGACATTGTGAAAATGTACATTTTTATGTACAAAATTCAATATTCATGTATTTGAAAGTAGTGTGTTGTAGACTTTCATAAACAATATCCTCCTATGTGAATGCAAATTCAGTGACCTTCGGTTTACCAACACTTGGGGTAACAAGCTGCTTATTAACAGCAGTATTCTACAGTAGCAGAAAAAGAAAAAAAAAAGAATAATTAAGCTTCATTTGTATTGTCCCATTTTCCACCCAAGTCATCCTAAGGCACTTAACAGACAATCAGTAGATAACTGTGTTCATACAAGCGAATTCATAGAAAAAAGTAGCCTATGAAAATATTAATTGTAAATCCCAATTCAAAACATGAATGAATATATTTGATAAAAAGCAAAAAGGCAGCAGGATCTATTTCAAAGCTGTGTGAAGTTTCTTTCGTCTAAAAACACAGGACAGATTATCTGATAGTAAATTTCAGCCATCAGGTGTGTTTGCCTGCTGGAACAAACAAAAAGCAGGATTACAATCTTAGATCCCCCAGATTAGGAGGGAGGAGGTGATGTTTTAAGAGAAAAATAAAGATAATGACCTCAGAAATTCACTTTTCTACATTTCTAATATTGAATCTACAATTCAATATTTTCTCTTCCAATTCCCATTATAACATATAAGCAGTAAAGGGAAAAATCTGATCAGTAACAGGACAATGACATGTTTAGCCATAACAAAAGTTATTTGAACTGGAACATTTTCACATAAAATCAGCATTCAAAGGGAAAACTCTGAAACCAGTTTTAAGCAATAGCTTCTTTCCCTGTATGGATGGAGAGGAGATTGGGCAGGGCTACAGGAGGAACACTTCTGTGGTCTGCAGCAGAAACAACAACTCATAGCTGCTCTGCATGATTGTCTACCACTCCCTGACATCAGCTTATGTATTTCACTCACAATCCCTTCATTTTCCATACAAGAAAATGTTTTTATTTGCAATGGCTCCTATTAAATGCTTTTTCCATTTGTGTGGAAACCTGAGCTTTGCATTTCATAAAAATCTATTTTTTATTTTTATTTTTTTGAGCCACTCTGTGGATTATTAATCTGTTCAGAGGTTTGCCTTTCAGTTCAACCTTAACTTTTGGACTGACGATCTAACAGTCTTTGAATAATTTAGACTTCATGGTTGGATCAGAGGCTGTGAGTTCTTCTGTACCTGAGGCTATGAGGCAAGCCAAAAATATATTCCATATTACAATGTAGTTTTCAGAGTGTACTGGAGAAGATGACATAAAGTTAACAAAACTACAATAAATAAATGATGTTAATAAAACCTGTGACTCTGAACTACTTCTGTACGTACATGATTGAACATACACAGTTTTCCGAATTCACTTAACGGTGCGAGTTATCAAATCACTTCTGCCGGCCTCATCAGAAAAAAGGGCCGTTGCCATAGTAACCAGCCAATAAAGCTTTCAAACACACTGATCTGACAAAAACTAATGATATAAATTAAAATATTAATTCCACGAGGAAAAGTGACATCACACATGGAACTCAGGAGAGATTTATTGATTATAGAAACATTTATCATTTGTATCCCCACTGCATTGCATTGTGGGTAATAGAAGCAAGTGCACTGTTGAGTGCATATAGTGCAATTATTGCAATCAGCTAGATTTTCATACAACATACACTGTTTTGGTGGATTAAATATGTTGGATTTTTGGTGCAACAAACACCCAAAAACAAACAAACAACCCCAAAGAATCAAATGCTTCCCTAAAAACAAAGTTTTTATGAGCAAATAATTCCTGCAATTTGTTTCATTTTTCTTTTCAAATAAATAATTTGTGAATCACCCCACAAAAAAATGCCATCAATAAAATGAGATGCTTGCACGTGTGAGAAAAATGATTCAACTTATTTCCTCAGTGAATGATGACTGAAATCAGTCTTGGTGAAAAGCTGCTTTTAGGTTTCAGATGTAAACATGCAAAAATAAGGAACTGAAAGGTTGGATCACATGTCTCGGGACAACGGGACGGGGAATTTCTGACGAATTAAACTAAATGAGTTATTGGTTCATCAATATAATTTTGTTTTGGAGGAAAAAGAACTCAATCACAATGTAATGAGTGTCGACCCATAAAAAGGCTGTGACACAGTTGGCAGCAAGTTTTTGAAAAAAAAAAAAAAAAAGAATGACTAGCATGGCTTCTCAATCAATGGCTGCTCCCGGGCTTCCTGAAGCGTGGGATACAGGCAAGTGCAAGTGAGAAAAATCAATTGACGGTGAGACCTCTTTCTTCAGCCCTGCTGACCACCCTTAAAGAAAAGGCCTTCAGTCAAGGCTGTGCATCTGCACTGCACGGGGAAACTGGGCCATTCTGCAGGACTCCGGGTCAACATGTGGCAGCGCCCAGCAGCCCTTTGTGAAAATTATTTGGCTGCCAGTCCTCCTTCTCAAACATCCATTAAGCGCTGACAACAGAGTTTACTGCAGGCATATACAGTCTGCACGGCACAAAGTCAGCTGTCTTCAGCTCTAAATTTAGGTGCAAAATAAAAATACATGTCTTTCTTTCCAATTTTTCCTTTATTTAATATTACATTCTCTTTTGTTTCCAAATTTAATGCTTGACTTGCAAGTGGAAATAAATAAAAAGGATTAAGACTGAGGCTGACTGTTTAACCAGAATCAGAACATGAGTCTTTTTTTTCCTTTATGTTAAAAGTCAACTCAACCTGCAAAATGAAAATTAAATAAAAATATAATAATAATAATAATAATAATAAATAATAATATAGAATGCTCCTATAAATGGCACCAAATACACAACGCTTGTTGGTTATTTGTTCTTTTCTTCTCCAGGAAAATACATTTTCTCTGGTCATTTATTAGCGCAATCAAAGAAAAAACTTTGAATTAAATTGCTTGCTTTAAAAAATGAGATTTTGGGTCAATTGGATAGTGAGTCATCCCTGGAGAGAAAAGAGAGCACAGCAATAACCAAATAACCTTATATGCATGTCTTTTCATTTTCTATGACAGCTGAATACTATCATAAAAAATGTCTATTGTCCTACAACTCAGGAAAATAATAAACAAATTCATACTAAAATAAATAAAACTAAATAAAATACAATTATATTGAATTAAATTAAAAATAAAATTAAATCAAACAAAACAAAATTTTATAAAGTACAATGAAATCTGAAATCAAAATTAGCCAATAACAGAATTGCTGAAACAAAAATAATTGCAATGTTTTATTTAAAAAATGTAATTGTATTTTCCCACTGTTCAGTAAGAAAAACCAAAAACTATGTGATCGGTGGTGGGGGGGGATGATGTGGTAAAACCTTTATTTGAAGCACATAAATAAGCTAAAATAAATAAATACATAAAAAAAAAGATTCAGTGATGAAAAAGGTGAAGATTAAATTGGTGCTCACTTTTTATTTTTCACCTTCATCTTCCACTAAATATTAGAGAAATCTGTGAATGAATTCATCCAATCAAAATAGTTCTCTTTGGACCATTTCTCTTCACCATTTTCTCAGCCTCCTCAGAACGTCATGTCTTGCTCATCTTTAGTTGCCCAGAAGAAAAGATGGGGAAGATCTTTTTATTCCTTTTTTTTATTTAAACAGTCTGACGGGAGCTCCAAAACACATGGCCTCTTTTCAAATTCATACGTCTCTACCCGAGTAGAAAAACCAACCCATTTGTCAACCAGAAGTAAAGCTACAAATACAAAATATAAATGCATGTAAGCTAGAGACAGTGCCCTTCCACAGAGAGATTAACTCTGAACCTTACTGGAGAAACCTGGAACCTAAACCAGACCTGAAATCTTAACTCCACTTTGTTTCATGTTTTAAACTACACTTAGTGACAGAAGACCGATGGACATATTTTTAATTTTCATAAACATTCATCCACAGGTAGATGGATTATGAGACCACTGGGTTCCTCGGCAAATAAATGAAGAAAGATTGAAATGAGACAAGCATCACAAGAACAGAAATAACTTGGAGTTTGCTGCCACCTTCTGCCGACAACCAGGAAGTACACAGGTTCTCTTAGCTTTCATCTTCTCTCCATCGGCTCCCTGTTAAATCCAGAATAGAATTTAAAATTATTCTCCACGTATAAAGATCTTAGTGACCAAGCTCCACTGGATGTTAAAGATCTCAGAGTTCCAACAGAGTTCTTCTCTGAGGAACCAGTTCCCAGTTTGGCTTCAGGAAGCAGACGCCCTTACTACCTTTCAGATCATTTCTGATAAATCTTATAGTTAAATCTGGCATGGTGACCCTTATCCATCCATTTAGTCTGCTGAGGCTGCTGGGGGAAGTCCCATGATGCACTGGGCTCCTCTCTGCTCACTTTACTCTCCATGCAATGAAAACATTTAACATTGTTGTCATTAATTTGTGTTTCTCTTCTTTTTCCATGGGTATCCCTGACTTAAAGTCATGCTGCTTGTTGACCCCTCTTATCCGAGCTCTCCAACCCCAACAAGTCCAGGTTCCTGGTTCTGGTTCTGATGGGAGTTTCCCTCTCCATCGTCTCCTCCTGCAGCTCAGGATGGAGGATTGAATTTAAGAGAAGACTTGATGCAATCTGTTGGTTTTGTTTTGATTGAATTGGACTGCGTCAGTAAAATCTGTTGAGAATTGGCACTTAAATGTTTTGTATTATGACAAAACCGTATGAGAAAATGTAAAAATGCAAAACATCCAAACTAAAAATAAAATATTTAAATTAATTTGAACAAATAACATAAAAGATAGTAAATGTGACAAAAGTGAGAATTGTGCATGCGGTGTTCTTGGCTGGATGATAGCAAAATGAAGAAATAAGAAAAACTGTGTACTTCAAAAAAAAGTATTTAATCTCAATGAAAACAGCCAGTTTTTATATACTTAAAATCAAATATACCATAAAGATTGGGGAAACCCTGTGCAGTCTGAACAGTCTCTAAAACCACAACTAATGTGCTACCACATGTTAAAGTCTGTACCTGAATCTGGCAACAAGCCTTTAGTTGTGTGCTACGAACTTAAAAACAAAAGTGTATAATATTTGTTAGTAATGATAAATCATGGCTGTAATAACAGTCATGCAATATTTGAGAAATGTTTTTATGATGGGAATAAACAATCAATTAGGACCTTATTAGATGTAATTAAGTATGTTATGATCATCACATCATGAGATGGAACGGCAGCTTGTTTCCTTTAAATGCACAGCAGGTGGCGCTGTTAGCCTGCTTATTACAGACAACTACAACTAGTTTTTTTTTTGTTTTACTTTAGTTCACAGTTAAATATCAGGACTAGTCCGCAGCAGGTCCTCCTCATCGACTAACTGGCTCCTGGTGATGCTTAATCCTGCTAACATTTTAACAACTTCATATGAAACTAGAGTAGTAAACAGAGCCTGATCCAACAGATCAGCTCAAGATGAGCAATCATACAGGTTATTTCTAACAAACAGTACATATACATATATACAGTACGCTTCATTTTCACGGTAAGGGATTTGATCTTGTTCTGCATATCTGCCATTTTACCATGAATGAAAGCAGAAGTCACACAGCTCTTTCAGAAAAGAGAGCAGCAGAGATGGAGCAGGAACTAGGGTACAGCTGGCTGGCATGTGCACTGAGACCTTGCATATAAATACTAAGTCTGTTTAGCTGAGTTAAAATGGGATTAGGATAGTATGAGATTTTGGTGAACCACTGTCCAGTAGTTCTGTGCACGTTTGGAGACGTAAAAACTTCCAGACAGATGTGTGTAATTCCAGCAGACATTACAATACTGTTCCCCGTGAAAGTCATCTAACATGGTACAGTAACACAGTGTCTTCTTCTCTCACACCAACACTGAGATTAGGGAAGATGCATTTGCAAAGCTCTTCTTCACAATATTGATACCTTTCATGACCGAATCCAAGACACCTGACAGCTCAACACTCCAGCCTTTGGCAACAGGTGCATCCTGATCACTTGCAGTCACATCCTTTCCAAGCGTGATTAGTTCATTTTTTACAATCCAATAACTATTCATTTTTACTCATAGCAATGTCCATACAGCATTAGCATGACGATATCATGCCCTCTGTGGTTGACTGTTGGATCAGAGCTGCCGCGTTTTAGCACAATAGTTGGCACGGTGGCAACAAATGGCTGTGTACTGTGGCTTGTACCGAGTCAGAAATATTCCATAATCATCTTTCAATTTGAAAATATATTCTAAAAAATATCACTGATTGACCCGATCATTTTGCCAATGTGGGACGCAAACAGTCTCCCTACCACCTGCCAGTATAAGGACTCCACCTCACCATGGTTAACATGCCCCGTGACCTGTTGCCACCATAACATTTGACAAAAGCTCATTTTGTAGATAAAATTGTAAGATTTCTCAGTTTAGACATCTGTTATGTTATGTATGTTCTGGTGTGAATAAAATATCAGCTTGTGTGATTTGAAGGTCTTTTAGTTTTCATTTTGTTCAGATTTAAAGGATGTCCCAACTTTTGTGGAATTTGGGATTAATTTGAAAAGAAGATATTCATCTTCTTTTCAAATAATACTGCTGTGTGCGTCCTTGTGTTTTGGCTCTTAGTCAGCTGGTAAGTGAAAAGGCTCTCAGCCTTGTGATTGCAACAGCAGCAATAGGAGTGCGTCCTCCTCTTTGTGTGCAGGAGGATTGGAGGGACTGGCCTAGCCTGGTCTCAGTTCTGAGTGAACTGGGGCCCATCTGAAACAGCTCCTATGTGTGAATGTGTGCATTTCTGACTGAAAGGCACATTTTTTTTCCAGACTCTCTGTGCCACTGTAAACCAATACAGCTGAAGTCCCATGAAAGTTTTTCTCATTCGCAGTTATGTTTTATTCATGAGACAGAATTTAAAATATTTTCCATGAAAGGTTGACTAATGAATTGAAAAAAAAGCAAAAGTGTAATAAAATAAACAAGACACTGTCTGAAAATCTACATTCATTCTTTATGATTTCTTTCATGGACATATCTATTTATCCTGTGGACATATACATTTTTTAAATTGTCTTTACAAAACTTTAAAGGTCATTTGGGAAACAAACCATTACAGTATATGAAGATTGTATGCCTTATGTTAGACATAAATTAATATTAAGACCTTTCACTGGATAATAGGGGAAATGATGACCAAGACTTAGAATTTTCTGACTTTTCAGTATTTAGGAGGTTGACCTCTTCACCAGAGCTCCCTGTACAGGGGGTAGTATGAGAGAAAATGTTCTTTGCACAAGCTAGGAAGCAGCAACCCTAACATGTCACATACCAAAATGACACTCAGATAATCAGCTAAAAGATTCTACAAAGCATTGGAATCCAAACCAAACAGTTTAAACCCCAAGTAATTATATGGGAATGTAACTAAAACATGAGAACGGCACTGTCCACTTTAGAGCTTCTGCTAATTTCTCCACTTCAAGCAAACCACACAAACAAGGAGTCATAAGAAAGCAGAGATTACAAAGATGCCTGTCTCATCACTGTGGGACAAAAAAATCTGTGTGAGACCCTCCAAAATCATGTCTTACTTTTGCTGTTTTGTGGTGAAAAGTTTTATTCCATCTCTAAAAAACTTTGCTGGTTTCTTCTCCCTATCCCTCTGCCTTTGTTTGAAATGAATCATTAAGGTCCTGGTAGTTTCCATGGAGATGAAGGGAGTTTGATAGTGAAGTATTCACTCTATCATATACTATCTTGACCTTCACATTTTTCTGGATCCTCATGGTGTTTCTAAGGTGAATGTGAGGACTATCCCTGGATTCTCTTGACTGACCATAGATAGAGGTGTCCTTAATCAACATCGGCAGATGGCTTCCTGAGATATTTACCTGCATAATACCACTATAAAAAATCTGGAAAACTGCTCAGGTTCACCTTTTTACCTTTTACTTTTACACGGCTCCTCATCAGATACCACTTACTAATTCCTCAGACTACTTTACTAGTTCCGAGATGAATTGGGCTGCTATCCTTGTGAAGAAGAGATTAAGACTCACTGTGTACCATTTAACTGTAAAAGTCCGAGAGAAGGAACATGTAAAAACAAAGAATCAATCGTGCTCACCCGCTGTGCTTCATGTTGGGAGGTTTGTCCATGCGGACAGCCAGTTTGATCCTCAGATCAGTGTCCTGGCTGTTTTTGGGGACAGACATACGGTGGAACTCTGCCTGCTTTGGGCCATTGGTGGTGGGGTTCAGAACCACCTAAAGGGGTGGAGAGAAAATATGATGAAGTCTGCCAGCTCTTAATGCAAACATGTTTCTTTGATCTTAGTTTCACAGATGTGTGACACCCAAACATTTTGAAAATGATTAATAAAAAAACATTCCAATACAGACAGTGTGTTTTGATATAATTTCCCCCACCCCACAATTTAACAAGTAGTAAAATCCTCAGTAGAACTGACCTCCATCAAACTTTCATTGGACAGTGGCTAGAGCGTAACGTGCCCATAACCTTGTAACCAGAACTTGGGTTACCTCTTCTTGGAGCACTGCTGGCAGGTAGAGGTTTCCTGTTTAAACCCAACAACTAAGTTTCTTCTGCTTCAGCTCGGAAATCACAACTCTAACAGTCTACCTCACACAATGACAACTACAATATCAAGGAATAAACAAACTAGGATTAATTGTGTGTTTAGAGTCTCTGTGGGTATTATAATAATACATAATTGCTATGTAATTGTTATAATGTAATTATCCTGTTTAAAAACATCTTAAAATAAAATAGATAAAATAAAACAATTTAAAAAAAAGATTAAAAAAATTCTGCAATTAAAATGCGATTAATCGTGAGTTAACTCAGGACACTCATGCAATTAAAAATTTCAATCGACTGACCGCACTTATATATATATATGTTGATATGTTGTATGTTCTACTGGGAGTCATGTATGGGTTGATGAGATTTGGAAATAATTGTATTCTGTTTTTATTCATATCTAATCTTACACAGTGTTTTTTAGAACTGGGGTTGTAATAACAGGCTACAAAATAGTTATCACCCAATTTACTTTTGCTTTAGTTATGTATTAGTGATATCTATTTGCTTACGCATTCACATATTTGCATGTCTGAGCTGTTTCTTACTTCTTTTTTCTGCCTCTATGCCAATCGGAACTAATTAAAATTGTTGTGATTTTCTGATCAATTTCATTAACAGTTGTAATTTGTTTGTGATTGATCCATTGAATTGAAAAAATAATCATTCAAAAAGAAATTATTCATTCATTCACAATTACACTTCTTTTAACTAGAGCATGCTGTTTAAAACTGTAAAGATATGCATTCATACCTGAATAAGGTATGACTGCATTTCAAGTGCATTACTGCATTCAGTGACAACTGATTTGACTCAGGTCATGATCAAAGCAGCTGTCAGGTTGTGTGTAAGTGTGTGACGGTGTGTAACTGCACTTACTCTGCCAAGTTCCTTGTCCTCCAGAGCCAACACACCGGTGCTCTCAGTAAACAGCTTCACTTTGACCAAAGGCAGAGGATGAGTTGTGATGAAGTCCCCCTGAGTCCCCCACCTGAAACACACCAGGATCTTTTATTGCTGCTTGGTATTTGTTTACAGTTGCATTCTAACATTGTAGATCTGATTTAAATCAAGTGTGAACGTTAAAGTTGCGACAGACAGGAGTCACAAACTGAAACTGAAACCGACTCCATCCAAATGAGAAGGACCATCCGAAAAAGTCTATAAGGATTTGCAAACAAGATTGGTTTCTGATTATTTGGCGTATTTTTCCTTTGATTTCGTAAACTGCTGCCAGTAGAAGTATTGTTTTGTCAGCTCTGCAGTCAGTGAATGTTGGATTTGAACTGAACTGGATAACCATGATGGGTTTTCTGTCATTTCATGCATACCGATCTCACTGACGAGTCCAAATTTAATTTGAATGATTTACCTCAGCAGATATCCTGAATGTCTTTGTTATGCTTAATCACAGTATGATTTCTTTCTAACAAATAGCAAGCTCACTCAAACAAGAGATGAGCCAGAAAAATTCATGTAATATCCTCACTTCAGTTCTCAGACAGAGGTAGCAAACAATGCCATTAGGGTGGGTGAATCACTGACACTCTGACAGAGCGGGGTGACACCTTCTGCTCAGGATGTTGGAGGTAAAGCATCATACATGCTGAGAGTCATGCTCCTGTGGTTGCAGCCTTTATTTGAAAATAGTGCCATTAAGTGTGCATTTGTGTGTGTGTCTGTGCAAACACATGTAGCACAGAGATAAGTGACCGTCTTCATTTGATGAGAACAAGAAGCAAATCTGAGCTTTGTATTCAGTTTCCACTGCAACATTGTTTAGAGAAATATGTTTATTCTGCACACACACGTCACATATTCATAAGGGCATCAGTATTAGAAAGTCAGTCTGAGCAATAATGAATTTAAATAGAACTGCATAAACTCTACCTCTTCCACACGGTACAACAGTCTGACATTCGACAATGATTATGATTACATTGATAAACTTTGCCAGCATGTCCGGTTTCGTCAGACTTCAATCATCCAATCCACTAAACGACACCAAACAAGAGTCACTAGCAGAATCAACTGTATGGTATTGGTAAAAAAGAATGGGGAAGTCATTATCGGATAAGATAACTGTCAAAAAGGCGTGTGAATGATTTTAAGATTTGTATTCGTATTTTTATGATAATAAAA
>JBBBVU010000010.1:2956735-2967914 GCA_037177055.1 Atherinosoma microstoma
ATTACGTGTGAAAGAGAAAATGAGGTGTATGATTTAAATTTCTGTTACTGTTGTATGAATGTTTTAAATTCTTTTTTAAAATTGTTTTTATCATGTAAAGCACTTTGTGTTGCTACGGTATGAAAAGCGCTTATAAATAAAATTGAAATTGCAAATACTACTAACTATGTATGAGGGGCGGTATTAGCCATCATCTCAAACTAACACGTATTTTCTCTCACTCAATACATCTTGCTTTAATTCAATAAATACAGTTAATATTGTAAAATCTGCATGCAAGAAGAGAATACATATATTTAAGAGAAGGTTGATGTTTCAATCTGCGTCAACATGGACAGAAGAAATGGGGCAGGAGTATTGCAATGAGCCATTACAATGATGAGAAATATTTCATGATCATTCAAAGTTGTCAGGCTGTTGTCTTCGTCTCTTGAGCAGCAGGCAGGACAGGTCTCTGTGTGGTGTAAAATCCGATGAAAGAACCCTTCAGACCTATGGCGTCAACAGACCAGGCAGGTAAACAAAGGTAGAGAGAATGTCCACCTTTAAATTTCTGGGATGTATCAGTGCGGATTTTCGGTGATCAGCCATCACATCATGTCTAGTGATGAAGCCTCAGTAGAACCTTCTCTTCTTGAGGATTTTAAGGAGGAACAAACTAGTGAAGAGGCTGCTGAGTATATGTGTTGGTTGACATTCACCTTCACCGTATGGCATGCTGACTGTACAGTGGCTGACAAGAAGAGATTGCACTGGGAGATAAGGTCATCTGAAAAGATTATTGGCTGCCCTTTACCTTCCCTGGATAAGACTGAATTCTCGTTGACTCACCAGAGCAAAGAGACAAAACAGAGACCGATTCCACCATGATTTTCCATCACACAGAGTTACATTACGGACAGATGAGCCCGTCCTCTGTTGCTCAAGAGATGAAGGCAATAATGTGAACTCTTCAAAGGATAAAATATGTATTTAGTAATTTCTGCCTGTTTTGCTTAATAACATCTATGTTGCATCATGTTTTTTTAATAATGCAACTTCAGATGTGAAACTTCACAATTTCATTGTTATTGTAAGGCAAGGAAAGGCAATTTTATTTGTATAGCACATTTCCTGTTCAAAACAATTCAAAGTGCTTTACATAAAAAATTATAAGCATTACAGATAGAGCAAAGAAAGCATTAAAAAGTAGTAAAAAGGAAGCAACAAATAGCAAAAATCACAATAAAATCATTAAAAATTAATTGTTAATTAAGTTTTAAAAAAAGAAAAGAAAATCACAAATTGACTTGATTAAAATTAAGATAAGTTCAAAATTACTGTGCAGATTTCATGCATAGATGCATGAGAAAAGAAATGTTTTTAACCTGGATTTAAAACTTTTTTCATTTGGTGAAGATTTAATCTCTACTGGCAGTTTGTTCCACTTGTTTGCAGCATAACAGCTAAAAGCTGCTTCTCCGTGTTTAGTCTGGACTCTGGTCTGGACTAGCTGACCTGAGTCTTTGGAACAAAGAGATCTTGTAGGTTTATATTCTATGAACATATCATATGTATTATGGGCCTAAACCATTCTGGGATTTATAAACAATCAGAAGAGTTTTAAAATCTATTCTGTAACGGACTGGAAAAGAGTGTAAAGACTTTAAAACTGGTGTAATGTGTTCATATCTCTTAAGCCGCTTTCAGACTTGCATTGCGGAATATGTGCGGTAAAGTCCATCTGCTCTTTAACCGAAGTTTTCTTTTCATACATATCGCTTCCTCACGGACTTTTAAGGTCACGGCTACGTTCACACATTAGGAAATGTTCTGGATAAGTCGGTTGTCAAAACAGGGTAGGACATCTTTGTGTTGCGACTTGTCCGGAATATTTCCCTTGCATTCAGGCAAAACGACGTGCCGCAACTTTTCCGCTCTTACGATATGGGGGCTAGCCGGTAAATGTCCCCTACAGCTCTGAGGTAAAATAACGGAACGTTTGTCTGAATGCAACTGGTATAAAAGACAAAGTCCACAACATTACCGTTTTTCAGAGCATGTCTCAAAGGGGCTTTAGTCCTGCGGTTAAAACTCTAGCAGCAGCGTTTTGGATGAGCTTCAGATTTTTAATGCTCTTCTTAGTAAGTCCTGTTAGAAGACCATTACAGTAATCCAGTCTAATGGAGATAAATGAATGGATTTGTTTCTCCTGGTCTTTCTTTGAAACTAAACTTTTTATTCTGCTGAAGTTTCTGAGATGGTAAAAAGCTGTCTTAGTGACAGCTTTGATGTGGCTGCCGAAAGTCAGATCTGAGTGTATCAACACTCCAAGGTTACAAGCTTGGTCAGTGATTTTAAGAGGCCGAGTCTCCAGGTGTTTAGTAATGCTGATGCTTTTCTCTTTGCTACCAAACAGAATAATCTCAGTTTTGTCTTCATTCAGTTGTCGGAAATTCTCTCTCATCCAGATGTTTATTTGCTCCAGAAACTGACACAGTAACTGTATAGGGCTGTAGTCGTCTGGTGATAAGGACACAAAGTTGTGTGTCGTCTGCATAACTGTGATAATTTATGTTAAAGTTCTGTAATATTTGACTTAAAGGGAGCATGTACAAGTTAAACAGAAGAGGTCCAAGGACTGACTCCTGGGGGACCCCACAAGTCATGGCCACTCGCTCAGATTCATAGCTACCGATCGTAACAAAGTAACTCCGGCCTTCTAAATAGGACCTGAAGGACCGCTCTAGAAAAGTCCAACCCAACTTTCCAGCCTGTGCAACAGGATTATGTGATCTACAGTATCAAACGCAGTGCTGAGATCCAAAAGTACCAGGACTGATACTTGACCAGAATCAGTATTCAACCTAATGTCATTTAACCATTTGACCAGAGCTGTTTCAGTGCTGTGATGGTGTCAGAAGCCTGACTGAAATTTATCAAGATTTCCATGTTCATTTAAAAAGTAATTTAGCTGGTTGAATACAACTTTCTCAATGATCTTGGATACAAAGAAGAGGTTAGAGACAGGTCTATAGTTGTTCATTAAAGAGACATCTAGAGTCCTTTTCTTTAGGAGTGGCTTAATGGCAGCTATCTCTAGGTACTTGGGAAAAATACCTGATGCCAGTGAGCTGTTTACAATAAGTAGGAGGTCACTTTCTAAGGAAGTAAAAACAGATTTTAAAAAATCTGATAGTATCATGTCCAGAGTGCAAGTTGTCGATTTCCAATGCCAAACTATTTCTTTCAGGGTTTTTAAATCAACAATATCAAATTGTGACATAACACCAGAGTTATTTCTAGGTTTTAAACACAGGCCAGTTTTCTTGTTTAACTGTGTAGCATTAATATTTTGTCTAATTGTTTTGATTTTTTCACTAAAAAAGTTGGCAAATTCGTTGCACTTGTCTGTGGACAGGAGCTCTGGACTGATCTTTTAAGGAGGAAGTATAAGTTTTTGAATCATAGCAAACAGAGTGCGAGAATTGTTGACATCCTTGTTAAATCAGTTCAGATAAATGCAGCTCTCTGGGCTTGCACAGCTCATTGTTATAATTACGCAGGCTTTGTTTGTACAGCTCATAGTGAATCTGAAGTTTTGTTTTCCTCCACTTTCGCTCAGCTTTTCCTGCATTCTCGCTTCATGTTTCTGACCATAGTGGTGTTTCGCCATGGTGTTTCCTCAAGGTGCTCTTGATTTTCATTGGTGCAACAGCATCCATTACATTCAAAATTTTCAGATTGAAATGATCTAGGAGTTCATCAACTGACTCTGATCTTGTTGTTGGTAAAAATAGTGATGGCCTCGACAAACTGGGCACTTGTTCTTTCATTAATGTACCTCTTCCTGACCAAAAATCAAGATGATTGAAAATTCAGGTTGATCAGTAAATCAAACAAAACACAAAAATGGTCAAACAAGGCCAAGTCAGTGACCACAACAGAAGAAATAACACCTTTTGAAATAACCGCAAGTGTCGATTTTTTTACATGTTGCAATAAACCAAACATGTCCAATATTGAAAAAACTTTTTGGGCATTACGATCCATAACATTAAAATCCTCAGTTAATATAAAGTGATTATAATCAGTGGAGATAACAGACAATAGTTCAGAAAATTCATCAATAAAAATTGTACAGCGTCCTGGAGCTCTGTAGATTATTAAAAATTAGGATCTTAGGGACACCCTTTAAAATAAAACTAATATCTTCAAAAGGCAGAAAATAAGGCAGCTTCTCCTCCTTTCCTCCCATTCCGACACTCATAAAACTAAAGCAAGGGGGTGCTGTTTCATTCAGAACAGCAGCACTTGTGTCTTCTGTTAGCCACATTTCTGTCAGGAAAAGAAAATCTAAACTGTGAGAAATAATTAAATCAGTAACTAATAGTGACTTGTTGGACAGAGATCTAATATTAAGTAAAGCCAGCTTTATGAAGTTTACGCTGGTCTCTGAAGTATTCTGAGTTGCATAATGGTACAGTTAACAGATTCAATCTATTCACCCCACAAGTTGACTGTTTTCCATTCCCCCTTCTACTAACCAATACAGGAATCCTGCAGGGTCCCAGCTTGTTCTCATAGCAGCTGTCAGTAGCAGGTAACGGTACAGATATTTAAGAACCTTCTAATGAACAGCTTGTCCTGGGAAAACTCATGGCTTGGACCCTCAACACATCATACGTCAGACTGGGGAGATGAAGCTAGGAGCTAGCCTGGTGAGACAAGAGGGGCTGGGCGCCCTACCTTCGGCCGCTCTGGTGGGGGGTTTATGGGGGACAGAAACATGTTGTTCTGGGGGTTAGATCTGAGCCCAGTATCAACCCGCTCCATCATCTGCTTTGTGAATTTCAGTAGGGGGGAGGAGGGGGAGTGGGAGAGTAAGGATGACAATGACATGTTGGGGGTTTGGTGGAGTGAAGGTCCGTTGTCCTGGTCGTTGGTCCCGTTGAGGGGATTGGAGGCAAAAAAAGATTCTTCCTTCTGCCTCTGCCTATTTCTAGTGTTTTCATGGTTCTCCCTGGGTGGAAGCAGACGCAGCTCCTCTTCTGAGTTCCCATTGAGGTTTGTTTGTTCTGTTCCATGAGATAACTCCTCCTGTATCTCAGCCCTGGCGCTGGGCCCCAGAGGGATGACGTAAGTAGTCAAATAAGTTGGAGGTGAACAGTTTAACCCCTGAATTGTTAAGATTTAATCAATTTCCCTTAAAAAGATGCCTGCGTTGTAAATGTAAAAATTGTCAATAGAATGCAGTTTTCTGTCAGCACATGCTGATAAAAGAAACTAGTTCAAGGTCACCAATCTGCTGAACCGTTCCTCTCCCCTTCTGACAATTGGCTAAGGTCCACTGATGAATACTGCTGCTTTTAAAGAGCTCACTGTATTTAACGGTCCAGTGAAGTCCTGTTTCAGAACCTCAGATTGTTGCTTGAACACGTCGTTTCATCCTGTGTGCAGAACAATGTTTCTTACTGTTGGGTAGTCAGACATAGCTTTCAGGATTCTCTCCCGTGTGTCACTGATCATACCTTTTGGAAAGCAGAGGACTTTGGTGTTCTTTCCACACATCCACAGAGCATCCCTTACAGTCGAATTACCAATGATCAGAGTTTCAGGCCCGACATTTATAGAAGCTTTGTAAAAAGCATTTATCATATATCATGGCTTTGCATTCAATTAGACATACTTTAAGTAATAAAAAACTCAACACTGTTAATTGTGATTTGGCTTTAGCCCTATTTCTTTTCAATCTTCCAACAGACTATATCATCAGACAGCGGCAGCAAGAAGTTATAAAAACAAAACAGGAAATGTTCAAACTGGTTAAGGGGCTCAGGTCTTATACACCTAACACTGACTGATTCACTGCCATTTTACCTTCACTGTGAGGAGCTATGCGAGAGGGGATTACACTGACTGGAAGAATTACAAAGCTGCCCATTAAACTTGATGGTAGCTAGACTGAAAGTGGAGATGAAAGCAGAGTAGAGACAGAGTCCAGGCTTGCTTAACAGCCAGAAACCAGATCTGTGTGGGGAAAAAAAAAGATGAGCAGAAGTGTCAAAAAAGACAGTGAAAAATAAAAGTGCTCTTAAGCAAAGTGGCCTGAAGCCAAAGAGACACGAGGAACCTTCTGAGCTGATAACACACAGAAGAGATAAGACATTTAATTTCAGCCTAGAAATATCAGAAAATGTGTCGACTTGGATCCAAACTTCCTTTAATTACACGAAAGGGCAAAAAAACCTGGAACTTAACTTAGACATAAGAGTAATCTATCTGAAAATCACTTACAAAGAAAAGTCAATAAATGAGCGTTTGGTGGATTATTTCTTTGTTGTAGCAATGCATCTAGGCAATAAATCTTATACCTAAACCTCTTCATTTCCCTTTAAATGGTGACATATTTAAATATTTTACCCATTTTCCATAAATTTCACCCAAAAGTTGAATATCCCCAATCTTTTGTGAGTAGTGAACTATGTGTGTCAGACATGACTGATTTAACAGATTTAAATGAAGTCTGTTAATCCAAACTTACCTTTTCAGTATCAAATGAAAAATACATTTATTTTACCCAAACACTGACAGGCATGTTTGTTCTACTAATAAAGGCAACTCTTTGTTCCAAAGATCAGTTTCTTTAGCTAGAAGAGTGGTTGGAGGAGATGCTGACCTTGTTTTATATTCATGCTGCTTTTAGACAGTTATTGACTGCAGCCTCCTTTATACTTCTTAAAAGTTTCTGAGATTATTAATAGGATTCTCTGAAACTGTACAAATTGATTTTTAAGGTCAAAAAAGGACAACACATCCATTCTTTCTGTCTTTGTTTTGTAAAGTTCAGTTCATGGATATACAGGATGGTAATAAAACAAAACAAATGTTGAATAAGTTCACTTTTTACTGGTTCAATGCACTACATTAAAGTGTAAAGAAATCAGATTTATCAGCATTTCATTCACTTTAAAAAATTTAACATAGGCTTTAACCCTTTTATGCATGGATTTTTCATATACAGTGACCGTAATAATAGTTGAAATTACTTCGTATTTTAGTTTTTGTTTTGTTTGTTTGGGGGGGGGGGTTAATCAATAATTCCTGTAACATGAAATGTTCATCAGGATTTCAGTAAGAGGTTAAAAAAAGAAATGTCATGACCATTTTACAACAATTTGAAAAAAATTTCTTGTTTAGTTTCTTTTTTCTTCTTGTTTCTCTCCATTATATCTTAACAAATCAAACTGATATATTTAGGAAGAATAAAATGTCAAATATTCATATTCATCAAAAGTGTGGATGTTCTTTTGAAAGTGGGCCCAGTGTACCGTACCTCCAGCAGAGGAAATGTGTGAGCCAGTTGCCTCCTTTATACAACCAGTAGCCTTCAGACACCCGGTGCTTTAGTTACATTCATCTGCTTGTTGTGGAGTGGAATGTGTAGAGAGGAACTGCCATCTTGCCTGTTCCAGTGGTCAGGAAGAGACAGCAGCTGCTCCGTGCTCCTTTTCTGGATCACTTGAGTATTTGGATCTAGATCCAAAATCCCAGTTTTTCTTTTTTTTTTTTTTTTTCTGGCCCACAATTACAATTGTTCTTCATGCTTGAAGAAGCAGGCATTGGAAATTTGGCATGTGTTGTCCACACCTCTTTCATACTAAAGACTTATATGGAGTTTTTTTTCTTTTTCTTCTGTTTCTGAACTGAGAAAGGACTAAAAAATAATTACTTATGTAAGGCTGGGCGATAACTCAATAAAGATATATACCGAGCGATAGACGTGTGGCGCAATAGAAAAAAATAGGGTCTTTAAAAAGTTTGATAGAAAAACTTTTTTTTTTCTCTTTCATTACAGCCTATCATGGGGCTTGATAGTACAGTCGTTGCTTCCTCCCAACCAATCACAAACAAACAGAGTGCACATGTGTAGCTGAAGACGTTTTAATTGCGCTATTTTCATTTTTTTATTAATCTGTCGTCACAGTTAATAGGAAGTTAAGCAGAACTCCGGTACGATGTTCTCTGTACTGAAGCAGGAACGGACACAGAACGGATATTTAACATGGACAGTTTGGCTGTAAAGCTCTGCAAGATGCTTCTCTGGAAAAAGAGTAAAGTATATATTATCTACTGTCCCTGTGAACTGAGTTAGCAACCATATGTAGAGTCATTAATACCATCTGCTCCATAGCTAACAACTGATCAGCTGTCAGTCTGTGGAGATAGCTGCGGAGATGTCCGATCATTCCACAAGTCATAAACAGCAAATAAGTAAGGGATAATGCCCGACCAGGTGTCCATTATCAGAAAATAATGGACATTAATGTTGTTTTTACCATTAGAATCGTACGTTTTTCACAAGAAGCGGTTGAGCGGACTATTTAATATCTCTTGTTGAGACGTGTTGCCAAGGTAACCGGCTCTGGCCGCAGCACCTACAGCTCGGTTGGCCGCAGCTGTCATTTTATTCCAAGAAATGGCCGTTGATGGTGAAATGTGATAGATATACTGGCATGTCCATCATAGTGGCAGCTGAAGGACAGAGATTTGACGTTTATGAACCTTGACCACTCCTGGTCGGGACGTTGCGGGACGACAAAATGTCGCTCCATTCTTGTCTCTCCTGGACTGACGGAGCCCAGTAAGCCTGCAGGCTGCTTTCACAGCAATGCCCCGTCACAGCGGCGTCTCCACATTCACCACATAGGTTAAAGGAAACTATAAAATCACGCGTTTTGTCTTCCGTCTTACCGTTGTGATAAATAAATGGTGAATTAATCTCTAAACCCAGCTCACGTTCCCTAGTGGGTGAAAAATCCCACGCTTGGTGAATTCTGCTTCACATTAAGAGCCGACAGTAAAGGATCAAAGAGCAACGTCGCTGTTCTGACTTTCTGTTGCCACGCCGTTGATGGTGAAACGTGATAGAGATACTGGTTCATCATAGAGGCATCTGAAGGATGATGTTTAACGTTTATGGACCCTGACCACTGCTGGTCGGGACATTGCTCCATCCTCGTCTCTCCTGGACTGACGGAGCCAGTCAGGCTGCTTTCCCAGCACTGCGTCACAGCGGCGTGTCTCCACATTCACCACACAGGTTAAAGGAAACTATAAAACCAATCGTTTTGTCTCTTGTCTCTTGTCTAAACTGTGAAAAACATCTCACGATGGTCTAAACCCAGCTCACGTTCCCCATTAGTGGGTGAACATACAACGCTTAGCGAGGTATGTTGACTTTCTGTTGCCACGGTTACTAACTGGCATTTTAGGCAGCGCAATAATTTACAACAATCAGGCTATTTGACCGGAACTATTTTTAACTGGTGTCCTACATCATTTTTTAATGTACACCCTGTAGCCAATCAGAATAGAGTATTCACCCAGACCATGGTATAACTGCAGATAATTCAGGAGAAGGCGACTCAAACCGGTCACGCATTGAGGAATGGAAAACAAACTTATGGTGACAGAGTTGCGTTCCGTGTTGCGGAGGTCATTAATCAATAGTGTACAATGGCCAGGGCTGCACTTGAAACATTTTTAAATGTTTTTTATAATTATCAATATCGATCAAAATGATTTTTTTTTTTTTATCAACATACTTTTTTTTCTATATCACCCAGCCCTACAGACAGATGGCTTGTGGGAAGAAACTCCTCTTTGACGTCTCAGTCTTTGCCCTCAGGCAGCCGCCAGATGGGAGCAGGATACTTTTCAAACTGGCATCATTATTAAACTATAACGTGATATATATCGATATCGATCAATATGGGAAAAATAATCATGATAATATTTTTTGCCATATCGCCCAGCCCAATACATAAGGTAATTTGATAACAGGATTGAACAGTTTCTTGAATTTAGTTAACATAAGGTCCAGAGAAAGTACTTCAGATCATTTATATTTCATGTGTACATAAAGTTGTGATAAGTTCCCTTTCTATTTATGGGCTTTGTGATTGGGATACTGGAAATGATGTCCAGAATTTGTAAAATCAGATCCAACTAATCTTTTCAAACAGTTTGACACACACACGCGCGCACCTCACAAGCATTTGTTGTATGTGGAAAGTGGATGGAGACGTAAGGCAATGACTGCTGACTGATCAAAACTCAATCTGTTTCTACAGGTAGGGAACAGAGGAGTGGGTTGGCATATATCAGCCCTGCCTCGTCAATTAAGTGCACATTCAACTTGTTTCTGGAGCAGAAATTACAGCAAGGTCTGGTGGCTTCTGACAAAGCATACTCCCACGGGGAGTGTGCTGACAAAACTCAGCATAATACTGTTCCACTTCTCAACAGCGCATTCAAAACTCTAACACAAACACCATTCACAGTCTTATTTGAGTACATTTGTGTACAAAACGACCTCATACCATGCCCTATGTTATTGGCTGGTGGCTACACCCGTACTGACAAAAGCTACAGAGTTTATGGGACTAAAATAAACACCCACACATATGGACCAGAGTAAATGCTGCTTCTGTTGCCATGACTTCTATTATGTGTCCTTTGTTAACAGTATTCCTCAATTCTGCCACAAAGATCATTTCTATGACAACTACAATTCACATGAAGCTGCTAATCAAAATCTCAAGATGTCAGAAAGGTTGAATTCACATGTCAAACTTTTAGACATCAACTGTTTAAAATAATGTTTAACTGAATAGTTTCCATCAATACAAAGGGCAGACGATACTAATTAAATAGGAATTTAAATACTAATGGTTTGTGTCTGGTACAAATTTCATTATGTTATTGCTGATCTGCTTTTTGGATTTAATGCAAATGACAGTGATTTGAATATAAAAACTGTCATGGGTGCATTAGGTGAATTTGCACAAATTTGAAGGAGAGTATTTAAACTCTGTCAGCCCAGATTCTCTAACTCCACATCAAATGTCATGCGTGAGGGGGAGTGGTAGCCTAGAGGTTACAGAGGAGGTCTGACTCACCTGGAGTGCCTACAGAGGTGAATTACAGTGGCTGCAAGACGCTCAGACCTTGTGATTGCTGATGGTGTTTTTATTTGCACCATTTGTAAGGAAGATGCATTTGTGGGATGAGCAGCACAGCTGGGTATGTGGGTTGTGCCCATGAAAAATTTGCCAAACCTTCTCTGCCAATGCTAAACAGCTTATTCTGCTGTTGCTATTGACTCTTGTTTGGTGTTGTTTGGTGGATTGGATGA
>JBBBVU010000010.1:2977208-2987997 GCA_037177055.1 Atherinosoma microstoma
GCTGCTCAAAATAATGGACAATTCTTCACATCCTCTACACAACACAGTGAAGAAACAACAGAGTGTGTTCAGTGTGAAGCTTCGTCAAGTCCGGTGCAAGACAAAAAGGTACCGGAGATCATTCCTGCAAGCAGCCATCACCCTCCGGAACAAGGCCCCATATTCTTCATCTTCAGATTAATTTTTTTTGTATCATTATTGTTGTTATTGTTATTGTTATTAAAGAAAAAAAACCTGCTACAACAATAATTTCCCTCTAAGAGTGATAAATAAAGTAGATTTCATTTCATTTCATTTCATTTCATAAGGATGGCCGATCACAGATCCCCCAAAATTAAGGAAATCGAAATTAAGAAAACATATTTTCAGAGGCGTAATTTGGTCAATTCACTTTAGAAATCAATTGGTATCACCTAAATATCTATAACAAACATCAATTAACAGGAGTGGAATAAATAGAGAGAATACAAGCAGAAGTCAGTAACTACATGAAGGCAGAAATATCTATTTTATAACTATTTAGCTATTTACTGAGGTATTACGATAGGGCTTATGCAACTATTTACAAGTCACTGCCAGTGTGGATCACATCGCTGTTCCTGGTGCAACTCCCATCTGCTGCATATGTCGGAGGTTTAATTTTATCACAGCTTCTCTGTACCTACCACTACCACTTTTATTGGAATCTGCTGCACCTTTGAATTACGCTCCTCCTGCTGTGGTGCCAGATAATGCACTGCTTGAAGAGGATGTTGGCATTCATTCGTGCACAGTCCAGTATGTTGTGAAAACCACAACAAACCATCTCCATGTACCACTCTTTACAAAATACTTCATTACCGTCTGATCCACAATGTCCAAACTAAAAATAGAACACTGCTAAATCTGGTGCAGCCAAAATAACCACATTGGGCGTTTTAGATCCGTCCACATTTTACACTTTGCCTAAATCATATTTGTCATTCAGTATGTCTAGGCATTTTATAGTGTGCCTAAATGTATGTAACAAGCACATTTCATGCTTTGTCTAAAACACTCAGCATTGTGTAGACTGACAAGAAAATATATACAATGCAGGCATATTGTACTTCGACAGTAACAGAAACACACATGTACATAGTAACTACTGTCGACAGAGCAACCAATGGTGGAGCTGCTGTGTGTGTATGTGTGTGTTGTGTTTGTCAATAAAGGTCATTACCACCTTGGTGGCTCTGAGCCTCCAGTCAGCTCTAGAGACTCAACCCCCCAGATATTGGATCAATGATTTCTACATTCATTCTTAACACTATACTGAAACTCTCAATATACAATGACTTAACCTCCATTTTGACCTTGTATTTCATTACTGTAAGATGAATTATGTTTATGGATTATAGGATTATGTTTGCAGGCTACAGAATCGTTTTTAATTGGTTGCATTGGTAAAACCTAAATTTTTTTATTAGGTGTGCCAGTTCAATGTTTTGTTGCATGCACATTTTTTACGGTGCCTTTAGCACCACAATAATACATTCGAATTTTTACGATTTTGTCCACTCCAATACTCACCCGTAGCTATGTCGTTAAGTAAATAGGAATAATGGTTAAAGACCTTAACTTTGTTTGAATATTTATGAACTCTAAGTTATGATGCTTATGGACCCCTCATTCCTGTCCTCCACCCAAACTGGTCCAAGAAGATGGCCACCCTTCCAGGTTCTGGTTCTGCTAGAAGTTTTCCTTCCAATTTCTGGTTCTGATGGAGGTTTTTCTTGCATCACTGTCTCCTCGTGCAGCTCAGGATGGAGAATTGAATCAAAGAAAAGATTTGATCAAATCTCCTATTATATTTTCTGAACTTGTTAATATGAACACAATTATTGTGAATTGAACTAATATGGATCATATAATGGATTCATTCAAATTGGATTATAATTTGACTACAATGAATCGGATTCAATTGGTCTGTCTGTAAAAGTATCTTGTGATGGTAAAAATAAAGCTGAATTTAACTGAATTATTTTCTCAGGAAAGGTAGTTGTCCAGATTGGCAAGCTTTCAGCATTTTTGGCTAAATAACATGCTACAATAAATTTTGTTCTCTTCTCCGATTCCTCATTCCTTCTTTGTGCTGCTGCCTGATACTGAAATACTGCTTGAGGGTGGTCATGCAATTGAGACATCTGATAATGTTTTTGTTTTTATGGTCTCGGCTACCGCTTTCAGAGCTGGAACCAAGAATATGTGTATCAATCTGTACCCAATTTTTCTTCTATATTATTATTCATATTATTTATTGATGTTACTGATATAAAAAATAAAATACTTGTAAAATAAAATAAATTGGTCTCACACTCTTCAGCGCTGATATGGGTTTTGACATATTCTGGCTTTATTTCTCTGTGGAATGCCCTTATGAGTGAATTCTAATTAATCATGGAGGATTTATGGGGTAGCTAAGCAGTCGTCACTGCAAAGCCACCTCCCAGTAAAAGCCTGAAATGCTACATTTCAATGTAGTTGAATCCAGCTGTGAGCCATATTTTTCTATTTTTAAGTGTATTTTGAATATCAAAGTGAAAAACCTTTGTGTGCTTCATGAAACTGGCTGATTTGATGAATTAAATGAAAACAGAAACCTATACACTATAAGATGAATACAGTAATTCATTTTTGGTACCCATTTTTTGTTGGTTGACATTTTGGCATACAGTTTTATTTGAACAATGTAAAATCATTGAATCACACCCCTTTGTAATAACTGATATATTCCGTTATACATTTTTTATCTGTAAATTCTACAGGATGTAGAGATGTTTATTCATTCTCTGTTTTAGTTTGTCCTAATCAATGACTTTTAATAACAGCATGCTTTAATTTAAATAATGTCGGGACCTATTAGTTTAATCATTAGTAGCCACTGGGAATGTTTTCTACCAGTATCTCAAAGTAATAATAAACCCAACTGATTGAACATGTTTCAATTCACAGAGAAGTGGAGATTCAGATTTTAGAAAGCTGCAATCTAAACAAAGATAGAGCTGGTATTTGCCTTCCATTAAACCAAATGATTAGGTTCTACTGTTTTTTTCTTCTTAACCCTGAATCAATTAATTTAATGAGCAGTTTAATCACCTTGAGGAATTTGAAAGGACTTGAACTGAACCACCAGGCCATTCTACATGCTCTTCTCTAGTATGTCTGTCAACGCAAATGTCAGCCATTATTACTAATAAATTGATCTGCAGGAGACTTCCTCCCTCCCTGCTGCTTAGTGTAATTGGGGCTTTAAAACATCACTAAATTATTAACAGTGGAGCAGAGTACCAGGTTGAGACAGACACCTGTATCTGCAGCCGCTATATTACTATAGCTGCTCAAAAGAAGGTAGAAGACCATCTGATAAAAAAAAAACACTCTCAAGCTCTGACTGCAATGGTAATGAGGTTAAAACATCCTAACCCTCTATGAGCATAATAGAACATTAAATACAGTTGGGACTCTGTGAAATCAACTCAAATTCTATTCCCAATAAAACAAAACAAAAATATCAAATTAGATGCTGGATATGAGACATTTTACCATGTCATAGAAAATGTTAGCTTATTTTGAATCTGGTGGCAGCAACACATCGGTAAAAAATTGGAACGGGGCAACAAAAGGCTGAAAAAGTCATTGTTACAAATCAGAAAAACAACAGGAGGGAGAGACTCAGGTGCTGCCGTGAAGTGGTAGAGGCAGTGCCTTTTTTTTGTTTGTTTTCTCTCCCCTTCTCTCCCCTCTACAATCGTCCCTCGTTTAACTACGTGATCACGATTTCATTACACAATATCACCATTTGGGTGTAAGTGTACTAAGTCGCTCAGTGCCGAGTTAAGCTAAGTGTGGAAATGCTCCTTGAACAGCTGAGTCTTTAGCTTGCTCTTAACTCATTGGCTGCCAGCATTAAAAGTGTCCGTCATTGATCATGCCACTCTCTTTCACCGAAGTGCTGCAACACATACTTTGCTTCGCCAGAGTGTCCCGCTGCCCCTGCCCTCCGTTAAAATCCGCAAAAAAAATCTTTGGCCGTCTTTGGCAGTGAACGATCGGATTTGGAAGATGTCAAAAGACGTCTTTGGCAGCCAATAAGTTAAAAGTGGATAAGGACTATGGAATCGGACAGAGTTCAGTAGATTGTTCCACCACCGGGGAACAACAGAGGAAAGGAGTCTAGCAACTGATTTTGCGCTACGTTGTGGTGGGAGCACTATAGGCGTCTTTAACAGGCAGAGCATAACTGTCAAGAGGGAGTGTAGCTCTGTATTAAGGAAGGAAGGTAGACAGGAGCCGTTTGAGTTAATGTTTTGTAAGCCAGAAGCAGAGCTTTGAATTTGATGCGCGCTGCAACTGGAAGTCAGTGAAGAGCGATTAGCAGCAGAGTTCTCTTGAGCTGGTTGAAGAGCAGTCATGCTGCTGCATTCTGAATCATCTGCAGAGATTTAACTGAGGACGCAGGCAGGCATCCTCAATTAAATTCAAGTAAGAAATTGCAGTAGTCAATGCGTGAAATAATCAGAGCCTGAACCAAGAGCTGTGCCGTGTGTTCTGTCAGGTTGGGTCCGATCCTCCTGATGTTGTAGAGAGCAAATCGGCAAGACTGGGCAACAAGGCAACATGGACCTTAACGGTCAGCTGGTTGTCAACCATGACACAAAAATTCCTGGCAGAAGACATAGGCACAAGTGAGACAGAATCGAGCTGCACACTTATCAGTGGAGGTAAGGAAGGACTGGCTGGACAGACAATCAGCTCAGTCTTGGACAGATTTAGCTGAAGGTGGCGTTCCTACATCCATGCAGAGATATCGGCAAGGCATGCCGATATCCGCATTGAGACGGCTGTGTCGTCAGCTGAGAAGGAAAGGAAAAGCTGTGTCATCTACATAGCATTGGTAGGAAAAGCCTTGAGAGCTGATGACAGCACGAGGGAGGAGGTGGATAGTGAAAAGAGAAGAGGGCCAAGCACCGAACTCTGAGGCACCCCAGTTGTCAAACAATGCTATCTGGACACTCCCCCTCGCCAAGATACTCTGAAGGATCTTCCTGTGAATTAGGACATGAACCATGAGAGGACAGATCCTGAGATGCCAAGCTCAGAGAGGTTGGAGAGGAGGATTTGGTGGTTGCATGTGTCAAAGGCAGCGGATAGGTCCAGCAGTATAATGATTGAGGATTTACCAGCAGATCTGGCAAGACGTAGGGACTCAGTAACTGACAAGAGGAGTTTCAGTAGATATATTCTTCAATATTGATATTCTTATTCAACATTTGATGCTATTTCTAGCTTTGCTTTAATCTATTTTAATGATTTTCTTTAATTTGCTATACATACAGTACATATTAATTTTTGTCATTTATTCCCTCTCTGCAACAATATTGCTTTGTTATATATGTTTTTGCCAGTTTGTTTTATGACAGTGAAGGTTTGTGTTTATTAATTATTTGATATGGTACACACACTGTAGGAATTTAGGATCGGACCTGGAGGGGTATAGGCTGAGTGGGAGGGAGGGTGGGCTGATTTGGTACACGTCTGACATTTAAACTTTTTTTTTTAAAAACTGGTTATTTCGCTTAACAGTTTGCACTAGGTTAATTGCTTACGTATGGTATGCATGCAGTACAGTTAGTGTGTTTTTTGACAGTCAAATGAATATTTATTATATTTACTACTTAAACTTTTAATGCTTTAAGTTTTCTAAAATGTTATATTTCTGACTCTCTTTCTTCCCCAACAGGATTTCAAGGTAACCATCTACAAGCAAGTGAAAAGCATCTGTGTATATCAGTCTACAATAGGAGACGTGATCTACAGGTATTTTAACTGAATGCTGACTTCAGACACCACTGAATATTTTTTGGGATGTTCTCCATTATTGCAAATGAATTGGCTCTGCCAAATCTGCAGTTTCACATCATCAAAAAGATTGGATCTTTTCAAACACTATAGATTACAACATGGACATTTTGGTAGAACCCAGTTAATACCATGTCTCCATTCTGATTGCCCTTGTACCTTCAAGACATGGGGTGCATTACGGACACATTGTGCCCGGTATCATCCACAGACAAGTAACCAAAGCCAACTCTTCACTTTCACGTGCTTAATTTGCAGTTCATGCAGTTTCAACACAGAGAGACAATATTTTGAACACCTCGAAGGCCATCTGAAAAATTATCAGACTGCCTCTTGTGTTTTCCAAGGATGCGATTTCAAGACAAATATATAAACAACATTCCACAGTCATAAGAGCAGGAAACACAACCCATATTCTGTGGAAGATTTTAAGACATCTGTTTTCCAGAACTTTCAAAGCCAAACATCTGAAGAAAACAAATCTGTTGAAAGTGAAAACTACTGTGAGTCTGTCCTTGATGAAGATGAGAAAGTGGATGAAACCATCATTAAGAGACTGGGCTTACTCCTCCTCAAATTAGAATGCATTTACAATGTGTCTAATACATGTATAAGTGAACTAGTAGAGGAACTTCATTTCCTCACATCGTCTGCATCTGGACCTGTGCTCAAAGACATTATACAAAGCACTTTTAAGAAGCATGACTCTACTATTGAGGATGCAGTAGTTTCAGAGATTGTGAAAGACCTGTGCCAGCTAAACCCTTTCTGTACCGCTTTGGCTGTGGATGGCCCCTTAAGTACGCGCTATAAGAGAGGTAAATTCATAAAGGAATGTCTCTCATTTACTGAGCCAGTTGAGTACATACTTGACAGCAGCAAGAAAAAAACCTTCCATGTACCAGTTCTCCCATTATTGTCTCAACTTATGAATACTAAAAACATTCAGGAGACAATTTTACAGAATAAAAAGCAGTCTCATGCTTCATCTGTATACAAGTCTTTGCATGATGGATCTTTCCTCAGAGAAAATGACCTTTTACCCGGAGAGGAACTCAAACACATAGTCTTAACAAACACAAACTGGATGGGAGGAAATGTAAGACAGTACCCATTGTTGTGACCTATCTATAATCTGTGTTGTGCTAAGGCAAGTCAAAAATAGAATTCATTTATCAACAGCTATCATGGACATGGTTTTAATACCATATTGCCAATTCCATTAGATTGAAAAACTGTTATCATAATGAAATTATATGTTTAAACCTTTCTTCTTTCTTTTTTAACATGGAAGATGAACCTGAGATTTTCATCAATCAAACCCTGAAGGCGCTTGTGATCCATAAACCCACTGCTGAGGAGGACCAAGCAGATGTGTCCATTGTGATGGAGGGCAAGCAAGTGATCACTGTGGAACCAGAGCCAAGGGATGTGTACTCTTGATGGGACTGATCTATGCCCTCAACCTTGAGTATCCCAAAAAGCTCAAGTGCACCTTCAAAGTGTTCCAGAAAATCTTTTTGGAGATTGACAGTGCTAAATTGCACAACAAGGTCCACAGCCTCAAAAGTAAGTTAATGGAGTGAAATGTTTGGATCCAAGTTGAAGCCCAGCAAGCTTCTTCTACACAGCGTGGACTTTTTGGATTTTAATTCCTGGAACCTTGTCTGCATCATATTTATTTTGGCCCTTGACAATGTTCTGTTTACCTGGTAAGCCAAATGTATCACCCTGGAACTGTGAAAAGACTGGAGATAAAAGACAATGTACTCTGCAACAATGGAGCAGCCTTCCATTCTTAATACATTTAAGCCATACATACTACTGTGGGACTCAGTGGTACTGTAGACTAATTGGTTGAACATGGTACATTTAGTAGTACGGATACTTAAACTGTTTTGTTCTTTCTGAATATTACTTGTCTTAGTTTGGAATTGGATCTGATGATTTATTACAATGTTGAGTGTTCATGTTTTTGTTATCATCCATCCTTGAAAGTTTGTGGCCAGAGTGTACTGCTTTTGGATTAAACAAAGACTAAAAAAATTTGAAAATATTATTTTTTTGTCCAGAACATGACTGACTGACCCAGTCATGTAATGAAAGAAAAACGTTATGCACATTTTGCAAACACACCTAAAATGGATGGTTGTTGACATGTGATAATGGCTTTTCCTGACAGAAAATAAGAACTAAGAACAAGTGTCTTTGTGTTTGGATTGATAACAATTCTGTATCTTTTTGTGCCTAAACGGTGGATAATTTCATGTTTGCTTTAATTTGAAATAATTACCAAGGAAAACAAGTACTTAAATTCCAAAGGGGAACACAAATAACAGCATGCCTCAGTACTTTCTTGAGCAATCCTAAATGCATGTTTTTTTCCCCCCCCTCCAGTTGTTACAGAACTGTTGAATGTACAAAGGATTCTTTTGTATTTCAATTTGGTTGATTAAATAATTATTGATACCGATATTGTTGTGTGTCTAAAATATAGTTGTGTAGTGGTTTAACCAGCAGAGGGAGACAGTGAGGAAGGTCAGGGTCAGGTCATTTAGGGTCAGGGAAGAGAAACGCGCAATAAGCAGAAAGGGAGGGGGTGAGCAGGTTATGAACGGTTATGACCCAGGCAGGTCAGAATGTACGGTCAAAAGTATGGTGAGCCGGGGTCATCCAATTAAGTAAAGATACAGAATAAATAAAGAGCAGAATGTAAACAGAGAGAAAGAGATATGAACAAGCAGACGTAGCATAGCCAAGGCCACGTACACATAGCTTTGTGGGACATAGGTATCTGAGTGAATGCATGTTAATGATTGGTCCGTGTGAGAACGCAGGCGATGATTGGCTCGGATGAAGGAGGCAAGGATAGAAGGGTATAAATTACTTTGAAAACTGAGGGTGGTACCCTTTTACTTGCTCCGATCCACGCTGCACGTACTGAGTGTAACTGATTGATCTGACTGAAATAAACGGACTCTGTTAACTTAAGCGAAGTCTCGGCGTATTGTCTAAATCCGTCTGCCGGGCCGCTGCTGCCGAGGATTGAGAAACGGACCCATTCAGCTCCCATTCGGGACGCTCAGGCCGTGTCGGGTCTTCCCCCTGGCAGGAGACGCACGCACTTTCTGTGACGAAAAGACGTGGGACCCTGAAACCTCCACAGTTGTATGAAATAGTATAAATTTAACCATTTGAGCAACCACATATGTTAAAAAAAGTTGGAATTTAACTAATTAATTTTGTAAGTAACATATGCAAATTAATTAGTTAAACTTTAACTAATTTATTTCAGTTATATATGTAAAAAAAGTAGTTAGATTTTAACTAATTTTTTAAGTATGTTTAAGCTATTGAACTTTAGTTGTATATAATCAACAGTTGTGGTTAAAATCAACTAAAATAAAAGACTGCAAATTGTTACACCAATTTTATTGGTTAGATTCTAACAGTTTGTTTTTACAGTGTTATTTTTCTGAAATAATTGTAATCTTCCCTAAACTGTGTAACATCTTTAAATATTCTGTATTTTACCATCAAAGTTTCCATCTCAGCCAGTATCTCTGAATCCTCAATTTCTTTATTTCGCTTAAATGTCTTCCATTGCTGGAATATGGCTAATTCCTTCCCTAAAACCTTTTTGAGTTTTTTTGCGTCTTGGCTGGTTAGGCTGGTTGAGCTGGTTGAGCTGGTGTCGTCAGGTGCTGCCGAGCCTTTGAATCCTCGCAGGTTTCTATTAATCCAACTTCCTCCTCGTGCCATCGGATGTCCATCAAATAAAAAAATTGGTTCTGCCATATCCAGAACCATGAGAGTCAGAGGGAATGTCCGGAAGTTTCTAGCAGATTCAGCTATGACTGATGCAGTGAAATACCAAGCTAGAAAGAGATCCTTATTGATGTCTATCTTTTTGTTCTCTCCAGCGAAAATATGCTTCACATAATCAAGATAATCTTTCCTCTCAGAATCTCCAATTTTACTTCGGATGTTTTGGTAGCCTTCTTCGCCTTCTATGTTGTGTTTTTTAATAATCTCAATGACTTTCTCCTTTTCATTCTGATCAATTCTCTTTCCAACTGGATAAACATAGAGATCCAGAGGTTCAACAAGAAATATCCAGTCATTGACCATCAGATATGTGGGATCATCTTCTCCATCCTTTCCATAGTGACGGATAATATCTCTGGTTCGTGCTCCTGAATTAATTGCATAACAGCTTTTCAGCACGCTTTTCTTATCAGCTTCATTTAACAACTCATCACTGTATTTACCAAATATCACATACTCTGTGTCTATGTTGTGGTTGCTGGTATCGACTTTCGCTGGTATCGGTTGGTCAGAGTGAAACATTCCCCAAGTCAGACTTTCAATTTCCCCAAAGTCCTTTTTCATTTGCTCAACTTCACCAAATCTATTTTGATCTATTTTATTATAAACATCCTGGTGGATAAATCTCTCTGGTTCCTGTGGCCAGGTGTTTCTGTAGTCTTTGCTTCTGTCCACTGCTGCATCACTTTGCTTTTTGGGAGGTTTTAGGACATTTCTTTCCTTGGTGAAGACCTGCTCTCCTCTACTTCCAGACTCACGTCTTCGGATCATCTCTCCGTTCCTGTGCAGAGTTGCCACCACCATCTTGCTGTCATCTTTATGTCTCCACTGCGGTCCATGTGGAGACACGTCCTGACTGATGATGTGTCCTGTCTGAGTGACCTGGATCACAGCGTTCCACAGGTGCAGCTCCGTCTCGATGCCGGCTTCTCTCAGCTCCTTCAGCAGACTCTCTATGAACTGTTGATCCGATCCCACCTCACAGGCCAACACTCTGGTCGTTCTGATTTTATTCCCGACCCTGGAGGTGCTCTGAATGATGCGGGACACATCTTTGTATGAGAACCCAGAGACCCTCATC
>JBBBVU010000010.1:2988097-3001927 GCA_037177055.1 Atherinosoma microstoma
GCGCCCTGAGATGACATTGTCGTGAATTGGCGCTATACAAATAAAGATGAATTGAATTGAATTGAATTGAATTGAATGTAACTTCTGTACTTATTGTGACTAAACAGTGGATAATTTCATGTTTGCTTTAATTTTAAGCAATTAAATTCCAAAGGGGAACATAAATACACATCAGCATGCCTCAGTACTTTCTTGAGCAATCCTAAATGCATGTTTTTTCCCCCTCCAGTTGTTACAGAACAGTTGAATGTACAAAGGATTCTTTTGTATTTCAATTTGGTTGATTAAATAAATCAAATAGTATAAATTTAACAAATTTATTTGAGCAATGAAATATGTAAAAAAAGTTAGAATTTAACTAATTAATTTTGTTTGTAACATATGCAAAATAATTAGTTAAAATTTAACATTTATTTTACTTAAAAAAGTAGTTAGATTTTAACTAATTTTCTAAGTATGTTTAAGCTATTGAACTTCGGTAATATGTAATCAACAGTTGTGGTTAAAATCAAATCAAATGAGTGCAAATTGTTACACCAATTTTATTGGTTAGATTCTAACAGTTTGTTTTTACAGTGTACACTGTTCTATTATTCAGCTCTGGGGTTGTGATGTGAAAAATCAATAAAGATATTGTTTAAAAAGTAATAATAATGACGAATGCCAAAATACCTAGACTGTCAAGAAACTGTCTTCATGTAAGTAATAACAAAAACTTTAACACATTAACATATCCAAAGACAAGATGGATGGATAAATTGAGATGAGTTTTACATCTATTTCTTTTAGAAGTTGGAAAAGTTTCCAAGCTCCCAGAATATTGTTTATTTTCTGTTAAGATGTTTGGTACTAAATATTGATGTTTAATTGTTTAAATTGGCATTTCAGGCATTTTCTTAGAGAACACTGCACAATGAAAAAGTGCAGTTTTAAAGGTATTTCTTTTCACGTTTTCACTAAGCAACATCAGATGGATTAACTGGATTATTTATTACTCCTTTTACTTTGTCAAACCCCTTGTATCATCTCTATTAGAAAGGTTCAACAGAGTCTGCTGAAATATTGTCAAAATGCAGCCAATCAGTGTGACTCAGCTTAATCTGATGGGTCTGAATCTTACAGTGAGCATTACATTTGTACATCATTTCATTATCATAACAGGTAATAATGTATTTCTAATGTCTGTAAATAAGTACATTTACCAAGTTAATAAGAAAAAAGTAAAGGTAAGGTTACTGATAAAAGGTGGATACGATGACCAAACAAGTCTTGGAGGATTAATTTACTGAAAACTGTCTCTCTGATGTTTAGCTCACATGTGAAATCTGAAAGCAGTTGGCATGCACCACATAGCCAGAGTTGCATTCTTAGGCCGTCTGTAAGACTCAAATCTAACTTTGATGGATCAGACTTCCACCCAAACCTCCCTTGTGGTTTGATTGTTATTTATGTCCATTTGTCAAATCTGTAACAGATGGTTTCACCTTTGAGCTGGTCTGACTGGGTTTATTTGAAAAAAAAAAGAGAAAAAAAAGACTTCATATATCATAAGAACTGGATGATATTTAGATTTATAGAGCAAGCGTAGGCTTCTTCATCGCCTGAAGCAAAGTTAAGATTTGTTTTAATTTTTATTCTGCTTAATGATGAACGGCAGCACCAGGAAGATTTGGCAACGTTTTGATTAGAAAATAAATTATACATGTTTTTTTTTCTCTTTTTAAAAGGACATTCTGTCTGATCCACTTGCTTTGTTTTTGATCAGGCAGGTGAAGGATGAAATCCAAGCTGTGGGGGTGAAGGAGGCTCTGAACAGATGATATGATGAAACTCCTGCAATTCCTTGTAATTGTCTCCCAAAAATTCTCTGAAATTTTAGGAGAAGTCTCCATCTGATCCGAAATGCCGCAGCAACCTTTCTGATGAGAATCATCACCACAGATCATATTTCTCCAGTTGTCTCTTCTCTTCATCGGCTCCATGTTAAAATCCAGAATAGAATGGAAAATTCTTCTTCTCACATATAAAACTCTTAGTGACAAAGCTCCAATGAATTTTAAAGATCTCAAAGTTCAGATTTTCCCAACATAGCACTTCCGTCTCAGACTGCAGGTTTACTGGTGGTTCTATACAATGCAGAGCTGTTACTGTTAGATGTAATAAATGAATAATATTGGGCTGTTTATGTTTAACTTTATAACCCAATTACTGATCTTTGGCGCTCCCCAACGATGGCTAATTCAGCATCTATCTTTATCATGTGTGTTTTCTGGCCAAATAAATCATTTGGCTAAAGTACTCATGGTAGTAGCACAAAACTCAAATATGTATCCAAAACACCAGGAAATGAATCTCAGACAGGCAGAGTAACCTGTTGTTTACACATGCAGCCTCTTTATCCATGGCTGTTATCGCCTGAACCGACATCACGCGTGATCTTGCAATTTTCCTGTGACTTCATGATCTCACGGATCCAGCTGCACGGACTGCACTCGCAGGTGCTTTGCGTCAGCCATGCTCCGTGTGTGAGTAGACGCGCCGTGGAGGTCGGAAAGAAACTACGGTGCAACCGGAACACAGCCCACAGGTGCCCGGTGGAAATTGGCTATTACAGAAAAGAGGCTTTCTCCTTGCAAAAAAAGTCAGACTTGCTCAGTTTTTTTGAAACTGTGGTAAACTTAAGAGACATGTTATGCTATTTTCTCACAAGTGGAAACAGTTTACTGGGGTCTGCATGAAATATACCGGAGCAACTCCTCTGTCTTCCATTAATTACACCTTTATTCAAAAGGATCCTTTTAGGCCTTAGAGCAGGAGTCCTCAAAGTCCGGACTCCGGTCCAGATACGGACCACGAGGCATGTCAGTCCGGACCCAGCCTAACTTATGTTTTGAATTACAAAATGCATTACCCCAAGTCTTTTCCAAAATTAATCTTCCATAAATAGGAAAATAAATTGTTTATAGTGTGAAATAGTGTCCTTGGATATTATTCACGGCGATCAAGTGATGAATCTTTATGTTCACCAACTTTTGCCGTCTCACCTGTTAATCGGTGTGTCTCGGCCGTCTGTGACAGCCAACCTGCCCTCTGTTTGGGAAACAGGCAGCAGGGCATGAGCAGAGGGCTGCTATAAATGACAGAAACCAGTAGCCTATCAGTACACAGGGGTTGTAATGTTACAGCCAATCAGAAGCGGAGCAGGGCAGACATTTGTAACAACTGCTCCGCTCGCAAAACGAAACCAGTGTTCTGAAAGCTCTTTATAGACGCATCAACTGGGATGAGAATAGATGTCACTCTCAAAGTTTACCAAGAAGAGACCTTCTGGACTAAGATGGTTACAGCAGGAAGTTTTGGTCCGTTCTGTTTTTGACTTTAATATGTCACTTGAAGTTAAGATGTTGAATTAAAAAAAATAAATAGTGGTCAAGTGCTCATGTTTATATTGATAGTTTTTCCTTTCTCATCCGTCATTCAAATCCTTTTCCCATAATGTGGTGAATTTAATTTGTTAAATATTTAAGTTGTTTGTTTATTTGTAATATTTTGTTATTATTTTAATAGTTATGTATGTTGTTTATACATGAAAGAAAATACAGTGAAAAAGTTTGATCAATAAATGTGTTTTTGCAAATTTCCGGACCCCTGGCCTTCAATGGAGAGTAGATGTGGACCTTTGAAAAATAAGTTTGAGAACCCCTACCCTAGTGTGACCCATGACTTCAATCTACTCCCGCTTGCTCAGGCTTTGACTCTTTTGCCATCTGTAATCAATAAATGCATGAGAGCTCAGACCATAAGCCAAACTTACTTGACCAGAAACTTCATGCAACGACAAACTGAATGGACAATTTTCCAGCTAGCAAAGAAATATCAGACTGACAATGATGAGTTGGACTTACTTGTAAGGTATTTCAGCCCATTTATTAGATTGTGTTGAGGGAAGTGTGTAATACAACTTTAACCTCAAACCTGAGGTAAAATACCATAATCTAAAGTAGAGTTGAAGTTACTTGGAGATAGATGGAGGCAGAATAATCTTGTAAGTTTTTGAGTTAGAAGTGAATTTAGAACCCAAATATACTGTATGTGCTTCGGCATAAACAAGTTAATCTTCTATAATATGTCCCCTTTAAGCATTTTACATGTCAACTGAGGTCTGAACATTCCGCCATTTCATCACGGAGTGAACTTCTGTAGGGGTGAAGGTGAAGTTGGTCTTTCTCACTGTAGAATGATTAACTCAAAATAGTTCCTAAATGCCTTACAAACCTTCAGGGCAGCAACAACCTCCTCAATATTATTGTTAATGTATTTCCTTCTTGGCATTGTGTTAACACACACCTGAATATTAACACACATCTGACTGTTTAAGAGCAGCAAATTCCCTGAACATCCATATTTATAGGAGGTGGTCACATGCTGATAATAAAATCAATTGTCTTAAGTTATCGGCACCTGGTTGATACTAATCATCTTCTTACCCATCAAAGCAGTGAGGATGTCCCTTTATATTTACACACTGCCTCTGGTTTAAACCTAGTTTTTATTAAACAAACAAATTAATTCAATAATTTCCCTCAAAAGGGATAAATAAAGTATTTTTCATTCATTCATTAAGACATATTGCAGTCTTTTAAAAATGTGTTATATTACATTGTGTTCCAAATTTTTCTGCATGTCATTCTAGTTAATTTCTCCAAAATAATCAATGTGAATGACAGTGAATACATTTTTTTTCATCGTCGAAATTATATTAGGTTATATAGTAGTCTGGATTTTTTTTAAATAAAACAACCAATGACGAAACCATCACTCAAACTCCAAGGTTCCAGATTATTCACCATAAATTACAAAGTTTAAAACATTAAATATGTTGTAAAGAACTGAAAATGTTCACCCGTTGTATTTCTTAAAATTACGTAGGAGATCATTTTCCAAATTTTTTTTCCCTCTCAGTTCCAGCTCCATGGTAACATGGAGTCCTTCTCAGATATCACCATAACAACGCTCTCATAATTTAACCTGGAGGTCCATGGATAGTTTCTACTTTAATCTCATTAAGGAGACCAGAATCTCCTCCCAAAGTTGCTGTTTGGAGGTCTACTACCCACCACCCTCAATAGGGTTGAGAATAGGGGATGATGGTGGCCCGACCATGAGTTTTTCTCCCTTTATGCCCATAGCAGCCATAGATTGGGGAGCTGAGCTTAGTGGTTACAGAAGTAGGTTCTGGAAACCCTGGGTTCAAGTCCCCAGGCTGGCAACAGGAGTGAACTACTGTATGAAGATTTATGCAAAACAAACTGGCTGCATAAACTTCAAGCATTTACACATTCCCCCTCAGTTGAGTGTAAATTCATTTCCATTGCATATTAGCAGGTTTCTTTGTGAAACTTGTATCAGAGCAACCTGACAGAGACAGATACAGGCCTCCCACTCATGCACCAACAAGCACTGGGGAGTAAAAGAACGCCCAAAGGGGGTGTGATTGAGCTCTTTATGCATTTCCAGCCTCTCTGTACATGACAGGTGTATTTGTTAGGAAGGGAAACACAAAACGTTAGTTGAACATCCACCTACGGTTTGTATGAAACTCACATGATGACGATGTTTACTACAGTCAACATTTTTCAGGGTGTTACCATTTGTATTAACACTAGCAATACAGTCAAATTCGTATGTAATGTTCACGCCTTTTATAGGATTTAAACGGGGAGAACCACAGCACCAAATAATCATTGTTGGAGATCTCTACTGTTTTTTTATTTAAAATGTTCCATTTATTTAGAAGATGCTTTGATCCAAAGAAACATACTAGCACTGTTAAAACCAGCAACCAATCCTGTCCAAAATATCCAACACATGGACCAGGTGACACTGCCAAAGAATCTTACCAAAGTTTGTTCAACATCTCATTATATTTAATGCAAGAGTACAGTTGACAAAGCTTGTGCATCTCTGCTGTCCTCAAGATTCATTTACATTTAATCTGTTAATTATTCAATTAATCTAAAAGGCTTATCTCAATTTCTTGCATCCTTAAATTACTATGTATAGCTGCTGTTTCATTAACAAACATGATCTGTTGCATTAGTCTGATATAATATTCTCATAAAACCTGTTTTTCTGCACTATAAAAAGGAGCTGCATCTTTTCTTCACAGTGCCAGTATCTGTACAAGTATACATCCTGTATGCAGTTGTCACTGAAGTTTACAAATCACATGTAATTGCTCCTGGAGTAGCTTTACTCATCAAGTCATTCCCCTGGGCTTTCATTTGGTTGAAGGATACAGATACAACAGTTTTTATTAAGTGTAACAGGGACAGATAATACTGAAGCATTTTTAACCATCTTAACGGCTGGAGAGACCATGAATTATTACCAAAATAACTATCAGTCCTCCGTTGTAAAGTTCCCACAGAATGGATGATTCTCTTCCCTCAATGAGACAGAGCACAGAGTTGACAAGACCTCAGTATTTTGTAGGCTGATTAGTCAGGCTGCCAGTGTCTGTTCAAGCTGCAGACACTTAAGGCTGGCACACATTACAAGATTCTTCAAACCTTCAATCTCTCTCTTCTGATCTTATAGTGTGCGGTGGGCACTACGGAGCACACCACACAATCGATTTTCCAGCAGAGTAACAGGTTCTTCATGCTCAATAATCCAAATCTCGTGTAGTCAAACGTGACTTCAGTGTAAACAAACAAGGTGGACGAACAGGAAGAAGCAATTATGGTTGTTTTTGGCCTCTTACTTACTGAACAAAAAACCACAAAAAAGAAAAATAATTATGGAAAAGTAATGGAGACAGCGGGAATGTGGGCTGTATGGATTACCGCGTGAGTTGGAGGCGAGTCAAAATTGTCATTACAAATAGCTTGGAGAGCAGGGCTAGATGCTAGCACCCGCAAACTAATAAGTTCAAAAAAATATCTTGAGATGGCCAATGGATGTAGAGCTGACAGTTGTGTGACTTTCAGATTCAGCTTCCACTCTGTATGCCATCTTGGAGTCTCAGCACTGAAAGATCAGCTTGTTTAAAGGTCCAAACACAGTTTTTTGTTTGTTTTTCTCAGAGCTCAAGGGGTTCATCCCATATAATAACACCAGAAAACAGACAAGACGAAGTATTTCACTATAGATTAGGAAAAAAACATTCATTAAAAGGAATGTGTTTGTTTGCAGAGAAAATCTGTGTGACAGCTAATTTATCCTGCTGACTCTCCAGATGTCCCACTTCCTGCCAGTTTTGACCTCCTCTGCCGATGACTCAGATCCATCTACACACCACTCTCCCTCTTCTCTGTTGTGTATTGCTCATAATCATGAACCTTGTATGAGGGAAATGAAATGAAAAATACTTTATCCCTCTTAGAGGGAAATTATTGTCTCACAACAGTGCTTTACATAAGAATGTACAGCTGTGTTTCAGTTAATATACAATGTACAGTAACATTGATTACAATTCTGTGGAGAATGTATATCACCAATCTGAGGCTAGAGGGGAATATGAGCTGCATCTCCTAACCCATTGTATTTACTGTCACCTCTCCACTGCTGCCTATCTTATAAAATGCAAAACTGTCTATAAACAGCTTCCTATTGAACTTCTGAAAAAAAAAAAAAAAAAAATCAGATATCTGCAAATGACACGTACCATCAGGGACATTTTATCTATATCACGGTTGTGAGTATAGCCATTTTTACTTTGTGTTGTATTTCATTGCAAATTCTTACAGCTGAATATCTGCACACTACATTCCGTCTTAAAGGCAACATATAAAAGACAGTATAATGGCATTTTCATGTTTCTTTGTGACTCAGGATCATTTCAAGATTTCAAAAAAATTCCCATTTTCCCCCCATTTCACTCATGTGTCATACAAAGAACATAAGCATTTACTGGGCATTGCCTCGGGAAACAACTGTCTGAAGCTCATCTATTTGCAGAGGTGCAGTGGTTTTAACTGCAATAGCTGTAGCGTACACCATCACAATAAGGTTAGTATTGTACTCAATTTCTGACAAAGTCCAAACAAACACTATACAATTTTTAGCACCTTATGATTACTCTAAATGATTAGCTCTCCGTCCAACAGAGTAGGGATGATTAATTAATACATTTTAAACCGGAATTCAAAACATTGCAATGAGCAAATCACAAAGAAGTGGGGATTCATTTTCATGTCACAGCGCCCGATCCAGGTTTCACACCTGTTGTGCCCATGGTTTTACAAATGAAATGAATAGAGATGATTGTACTGAGAGGAGCTGCTCTAAATATCTTTAAAGCTCAGATCTCAGATAACGTATTGATGTTAATAAAAACTAAATGAAGTAGAATATTGGATCCATTTTAAGCCATAATACAACTCAGAAATTACTACAATGATGGTAGAGTCAGCTTGTTCAGCTAAGTTTCTGTGTATTTTTCCCTATTAAAACATTAAACTTCAAACTAATTTCACTCAAGTATATAAAAACAAATTAAGGCGCAATATAGGCCATGAAATACAACTTAAATTTTTATTTAATTCACTGTGAACATGGAGAGAGAAAGCAGTTAGCATGTGAGGAGGTGAACAGACCGTGCTGACTGCTGCCGCAGTATTTCAAACGTGTTTTTTCCATGTGAATCTGGTCATGTGTGCGGTTTGCCAATGTAACTAAAATACACACATCACCAACAGTCTATTAGAAAGAGGAGCTGGGACACATGAAATACCGCCAGTCAGCAAAGACGACAGGAAACAGCTGACTGGATAGCTTGCTAATCAACAGCTGATTAACCGCAGTTCCTAAAAATATTTAATTTGCTCACCTCCAACTCCTGCTGCAGTCTAAAAAGTCTGCGCTGCAAACATCAACACCTTCATGACCTGATCCACATGCGTTTTTTTCTTTCTGGTGGATTTCTCAGAGCAAAAAGCTGCAGTGAGCAGCCTGCTGGCCATGGTTGTTTGTTTACACTACAAATCCCGCAAGTTTTTTTCAGACTGACCAGGTGCAGTGGATGGAACTTTTTTCCCCTCAAATCCGCGGATCACGTGCCTACCAAACCGTTGAGAGCGTTCTGTACGGATGTACTGTGATCCGTTGCACCACTAATGGTAGGCGCTGGTGCAGACCTGGACAATTTCACTACGATGGCCTCATGCTGTCTCCTACTCAGGTATCTCCACTTCCCTTTATGTCCACAGATGGATGATAGTCCACATCTTTGGTGTCAGACGGACAACTAGAGACTAAGTGCGTTTCTGCTGCATACGCGGGGCTGGGGCATCAAACTCCCAGTTTGCAATGCCAATCGCTTGAATCCAGGCGGCTCGCTGGTGTTTCTTAACAGGAAATCAGTAATAACGTATTCCATGTTTACATGCCTTTTCATCTTGTTGATTTGATCAGTCAAATACACAACTGTCTTAAATTGCTCTAATTTCCTAAATAAAGACATACACATGGGCACTTACAGGTAGGTGGGAGATCCTGGAAAAACAGTTCCTGGAGCATTTTTTAATATATTGTTTAAAATCCCCTTTACACCCCAATTGCAGCCAATTAATTTAATGTTCCAACACAAAAATTAAATATTTGAGTGACCCATGGAACGGACAGCATGGATTGTGATATGTCTATCAAACTCAACCTAGGGATGGGTACCGTTCACAATTCAACCGATACAGTACCGTTTCCCAGTACCTGGGAATCGATACCTAATGGTACCAATTTTTGTTACTTTTGTGTTTGTTTATACGGGATTAACAGATTTACTTCTCATTTTCAACATATATAGGCTAATCTATAACCAATATATTTAAGCAACATCCATCTGTTTCTATTCAAACAACTACATGATTCACTGTTTCACTAACATGTTAACGGTTCACCACCACGGAGCAGTGTTTTTTCTTAATGATGCACAAATTAAAATGCAACTCCGTGTATTGAAAATTGTTTCAATAAATTCAGATTAAAAGAATATATTGGAGTGAGGCGAGTCGGATTTAGCTCTAGAAAATCAGTAAAATCTTTGCTACGTGCAGCTCCATTAATAGCAAAGAAGCACAGAGGTTACTGGATGGACTTAGGCGTCGGACAGACGATTTTTTTGACGGTGTTTTGGCGTTCTGAAGGCTGAATCTTGCAGGAAGTCCCGCAGCATGCGCTGTTTCTGCTCCAGTAATTCAGCTCCACCGGTCTGAGACCGTAGTAGTCACAAGACAATAGCTGATTAATGGGCTCTCTCGCCACCCAGTGGTCGGGGGTGTTGAATTGCAATCTGTCAAAATGACAGACGGTTTCAGATTTTTCCTTCACAGTTTCAAAAAAATTATGACATAGGTACCGAAACATGGTATCACCATCCAATCTTTTAGAATGGGCCTGTTAAAATGATTGGTATTTTTCCAGTCTTGTATGTTCCACAAGAGTTATTTTTGTATTAGTGCATTTAATTACTTGGCTGCAATCAGGGTGTGAAGGGGATTTTAAGCAATATAGTAAAAAATGCTCCTGGAAACATCTCCTACCCTACCTTTAAATACAAAAAGCTACTAGTTGTGTAAATCAGCTGCAGTGGAGAAAAACTCAGTTTTTTCTTTTCATGAAAAAGAAAAAGAAATTCCAGTTATTATGTGCATGATCAAGATAATGATACTTAGATTCAAGCTGGACCGACACATTATCAGTGTTTTGTGTTTACTTCACAATGAAACTGATGCACACTGAGGAGAACATGTCTGTCTTTGATCATCTGATCCATTCCTGTTTCTAAAACCATATACGTTCTGTGTTTAAGAGATCCCATGAGATTCTTTCATCTTTCACTTAATGGAAATTAAGGAGACAAGCTGCAAACGGTTGATAAGATCTCCATCTCAAAGCAGATACAAGAAGCTTTGACAGAGGAGGCCACAACTAAACTGGGGAAAGATAGAGGAATGATGGCAGAAGACTGGCAGATAACACAGAGGCAGAATGGAACCGTGGGATAAAAAGATTGAGGAAATTTGATGCAGCCTGTTCTCGCCTGTCCTCTTCAGACAGAGATGGGAACACAAGCTGACGGAACATAGTTTTTCATTGTGTCCTAACTCCTGTCCTAAAGAGAACATCCATAAACTCCAACAATTCAGCAAAACCCTTTTAACGAGGATGCAGGTGGAGCAAAGGGAGCAAAGTTGAATGAAGTGACAAAGCTTTACTTCTAGGAAAAAATTGGGTGAGACTGAGTTTTAAGCAATGAACAAAAACTGGCAGATAGTTGTTCTGTTCTATCTGAGATAGAGAATTAAGACATGTTTTAAAGGCTGCATCCAAGGCTTCACTTTCAGTTCTGTGTGTATCTATTTTGATTTAGGTTGCTGTTGCTTGGGTACCAAGCTTGGGTAATTTCTCAAGGTTGTATCATATCCCTTAAAAGGTGAAGGAATTGCTGGCAATAATATAATAGTATAGAACATATTGGCATTTAAAAAAAAAAAAAAAAGATAATTTAGATCACATTTTTACAAATTAAATGTGCTGACAAATATTGTGATGACAGTAACTAACTACGCATAGTCATGCAATTAATTGCGATTACTTGATTACTGTACTAATATGTGAATTCTGACAAGTTTCAATAATAAGCTAATTCTACTGACAAGCACAAGATAACATGTTGAGTATGCATGTAATCAGGGTTTAAATTAGACCAAGGCTCTCAGAGGCTCAACCCAGGTACCTATACTTCGTCGACACTGCTCCAAAAAATAAAGGGGACACATTCACACCTCTGGGATATCAATCCGTCCAGTTAGGAACTAACACTGATTGTGAATCAATTTCAGTGGCTGTTGTACAAATGGAACAGACAACAGGTGGAAATGAGAGGCAATTAGGCAACCCTATAAAAGGAATGGTCCTGCAGGTGGTGGCCACAGACCATTTCCCTATCTGCATCCTTTCTGGCTGATTTTGTGTCACATATACATTTTACCAGTGCCCTCACCACTAGGGATAGGTACCGTTACCCGGTATCAAAATGGCCCCAGGGTCCTCTTAATGGTATTGTTAAGGTCGTATTAAACTTTTGCGGGAGACTTAAATCAAGCCAAACATTGTATTGCCACAGTGTCAAGAGCATGGAGGAGATACCAGGAGACCGGCCAGTATACCAGGAGACTTGGATGGGATCGTAGGAGGACAACAACCCTGCGGCAGGACTACCATCTGCTCCTTTGTGCAAGGCGGAACAGGAGGAGCACTGACAGAGCCCTACAAAATTACTTCCAGCAGGCCACTAATGCACATGTTTCTGCTCAGTCAGAAACAGACTCCAGTGGGGTCTGTGCTCACAGCTAAACACCATTCAGCCTAATTGGCATTTGCCAGAGAACACCAGGATTGGCAGACTCACCATTGGTGCCATGTGCTCTTCACAGATGAGAGCAGGTTCATATTGAGTACATGTGACAAACATGAGAGGCTGGAGACACCGTGGGGAACATTCTGCTCCCTGCAACATCCTTCAACATGACTGGTTTGGTAGTGTGTCAGTGATTTGTTGCATCAAGATTGGACTACTGCAATTCCTTATTAATGGGCTGTCCGAAATATGCCCTGAAAAATCTCCAACTGATCCAGAATGCTGCAGCAAGAGTTCTGATCTCATAGTTCGATATATTCCCAACAGAACACTTCGCTCTTAGACTGCAGGTCTAATTGTGGTTCCCAGAGTGTCTAAGAGTCGAATGGGAGGCAGAGCCTTCGGATATCAGGCTCCTCTCTTATGGAACCAGCTCCCAGTTCAGGCTAAAAACCTTCCTTTTTGATAAATCTTATAATTATGGGTAGTTAGACATACCTTAGATATGCTGCCATAGGCTTAGACTGCTGTGGGACATCTCATGACACACTGGACTCTTCCTTTTGATCTCTCACCCCTTTATTTTCCCATGTATAAACCAAGCAGCAACCTCCAGCAGAGAAATGTTAAGACAAAAGTGCCAAAAATTGCAGTTCTCTCCTTATCCGCTAGGGGCTGGCTCCGAAAGGGGTAAATCCCCATAGACTCCTATGTTAAAAAGGCCAATTTCACAGCAGAAATAAACATGTTTTACAGCCTTGTACAAAAAACCTCCAGTGTCGACACCACTGGTGTATGAATGTGTATGTTCGGTGGTGGTCAGAGAGGCCGTTGGCGCATATTGGCAGCCACGTTTCTGTCAGTCTGTCCCAGGGCAGCTGTGGCTACACACATAGCTTACCACCACCAAATGTGAATGAATAATTGGATTCAGTGTAAAGCATCTCTGGGTGCCCTGAAAAACGCTATATAAATCTAATCCATTATTATTTAATCTGGAAAGTCTTCATAATTAGGGGCGTGCCGTTTTGATTGACAGGTGCAAAATGTCAGACGACAAGGAGGCAGAGGGTAGCACAACCACGGTTTTTAGCCAGCAAACGGCATACCTTAGCTTAAGCCCGCCTACTCCCGTTAGCTGGTTAGCTCCGGGTTAGCTTGGTTAGCTCGTAGCTATAGGCAGCTCAGAGTTTGATGGGTGTCAATCATCCGTTCCCTCGCTCACAGCCCCCCTCTCAGCACCACCTTGTAACCAATTTTTGTTTTTTCCAGGAGTGACGAGACGTGTAACAATGCCAAGATGGTAATGGTAGGAACCGCCAAATGAGCCTCAATTCAGCTCTTCAGAAAACCTACAGGGAGGGGCTGCCCATTTATTTTACAGTCAATGGTATTAACACTAGGGCCCCTGGGATTTCTGTACACTCCTTTGGTCCCTGAGGTGGGTCAAAATGATCCACTCTGTCCCC
>JBBBVU010000010.1:3029733-3043241 GCA_037177055.1 Atherinosoma microstoma
GGTCTGTTTGTGACTTAGAACATTGTAAGAGACTATTCCAAGGACTTATAAAAGTGATTTTTGCATAATATGTCCCCCTTTAAACACCTTTAAACCAATTACACATATAATATAGTGCCATGCAAATTCCACAATACTTAAATTTCCTATAAATCTACGTTTAATCATAGAACTTACTTATGTCATATTGGTAAAACAAACAATTATTTGCAGCCTGAGGAATTCAGCTACAGTTGGGTTATGACTCTCATCCAGAAAAAAAAAAACAATGGGAAGAGAACAGTGGGGATGTTTACAACATCGTAAGGGCTCAAAATGTGTCTAGTTTACGTGTTCAAAAAATGATCAAATATGTTTCAACTGCAGTTCAAAACGCTCCAGATCAGATAATTTTTTGGAATAAGCATTTTGAAACGAAGGCAAATATTTGTATATTGATTTTGAAAATGTACTTCATGACAAAATACAGAAAACACCCCCTTTATTTTTGCCCATATATCAAAACATCTTATAGAAAGCCCCACTTAATCTTATAAAAGTGATGTAATCTTTAATGGGTTTCCGGAAGATGAAGCCCTGAAGTGTGAGCTTCATGGAGAGAAACCACTATGTGTGTGGGCTTGCGCAAAGTACCAGCTTGCTTCATTAAATCCACCTCCGGATCAACAACAGCAGTTAGGGAAACCGTTGGGATACAAGGACCATCACAACTTCTTACTGTTCCTCCATTGCAGTTGACAGCTCTGACATCAACTTGTTTCGGGTTTTACAAACACTGACATCAGTGGCTTGGTTTGAGCCAAGATGCGCTTTTGTTCCTTAATTAGATGTTTTGTGTCTGTTTTTTCAAATAAATCCTAGTTTCATTTTATGGGGACAGTGAGAAGCTTAAATATGTACAGTACTGAATATGGGCCAGCAGCACTACTTGGGTAGTAATGATTTTGGCATGGCAATGTGGGAAAAAGTAAAGACCAAGACTTTGCTCGAGTTAGCAGAAAATGGAGGGTTGGTTAATGATTCAATGTATTTTGTGTTGAGGTTTGTTGTTTGTTTTTTTAAATCACTTAAAGGTCACTCTGTGTGGACTGCTTATTCACCAGATTGAGATCTAATAACCTATATAAAAAACTCTAAATGTAGTCCAGAAACTCTGCAGGTTTTTATTTCCCCACAAATGATAAACTATCAAAAAGTAAAATCACTCCAGGTGTAAATGGACCGTCTACCTTTTCACACTACAGCCGTGTTAACAGGTTAATGAGTTCAACTGCAAGTAACCACAGTCAGCCCATTTTCAGTCCATTATGTCAAATTTTAACTTTAATTTCAAATGAAATCCCCTTGGATTGGAAATCAGCCCTTGGAATTCCTCTCCTAAAAAAGGAGGTGATCCTAGTATTTTGAATAATTACAGACCGATCTCTAAACTCTCTGTTCTGGCAAAGGTGTTTGAATTCCTGATCAGTGAACCGGTAAAAGACTTTCTGGCCAACTCTATTCTGTCACCATCTCAGTCAGGTTTTTGCAAAAATCACAGTACTGTTACTGCTGCCATGAAAGCCATAAATTATATAACTGAAGCTCTTGACAAGAAGCAGTGCTGTGTCTCTCTCTTTATCGACCTTTCAAAAGGCATTTGATACTGTTGATCGTTTTACTTTAATAAAACATCTTTCAGCTATTGGCTTTTCTCAGCAAGCAGTTTGCAAATTATCTCACAGACAGGACACATGCAGTTCAGATAGAGGGTTCCTCCTCGGAAGTATTGCAAGTGAAAAAGGACGTCCCTCAAGGTTCGAGGCTGGGTCCATTATTATTCACCATAAATAATCTTGGACAGAATATTCCAAACTCAACTTTTCATTTATATGCCGATGACACTGTCATATAGTGCACAGGACCCACTCCTGCTGAGGCCTTTCAGTATTTACAACTTGGCATTTGAACAACTTTGTCATGTGCAACTTGTTTTAAATGCAGACAAAACTAAACGTATGTTAATTACCACTTCAAAAAACGCAAGATCAGCACTGTGAGAAAATTATAACAAGAAATGATCAACATATTGAGTTGGTATCTACTTTTAAATATTTAGGATTTTTGATTGATGACCACTTGTCTTTTAAGGAGCACATTCAGTATGATGTAAGAAAACAAACTTTTATTAGGATTTCACTTTAGAAGCAACTCTTGTTTTTCTTTTCATGTAAAACGGAAATTGGTGGAAACAACCTTTTTGCCTGTTATTGACTATAGAGATGTGTTGTATATGAATGTTTCTTCTCATTGTCTCTGCATGCTAGACAGTGTACCATGGGGCACTGACATTTATTACCAACTGCGGTGCCCTTACTCACCATTGTGTACTCTATTCTAAGGTTCACTGGACGTCTTTCTGTGCTCGATGCCTAAGTCATTGTATGTGTTCATTTACAAAACCATTCTGGGTATCACTCCACCCTACTTGTCTTGTCTTGTCTTTTGGCAAGGCAACAAGGAAGCCACAATCTCCAATCCATGGATGCTCTGCAATTTGTTGTCCCCAAAGTACTAAGTAAACTAGGCAAGAAAGCGTTTAGGTTCTCAGCACCTAATACTTGGAATAGACTACAATCTGAACTTCACTTTAAAGCATTGTTACATTGAATCATTTTAAAGCTATGGTGAAATCATTGCAGTGTACTTTGTCTGTGTGCACGTGTTTTATGTGAGAAAGTTTTAACGTAGATTTGTGTTGCCTACTGTTTTTTATTGTAACTGTGCTGCTGCCCTATTGGCCAGGTCTCCCTTGGAAAAGAGATATTTGATCTCAAGGGGACCAACCTTGTTAAATAAAGACGAAATAAAAAAATCTTTTAAAAAAATTTAAAAGTTTCAGCCATGACAAATAACTGTCTAATTCTGTCAGACATGTTTACATGAATGCAGTCAATTGGTTGTTCATTTTTCAAAAATCACGAGCATCTGATGTCTCTCTCTCTCTCCTCCTCTCGCTTGACCGCTCCAAAGTCACTGGGCGTTTCTGGACAGATGAAGAGACAAAGACGGACACAATCCTGAGATTGCGGTGAGTCTGTTTGGTGACTTAGTTTAAGATCAGGCTTTTAGCTTAGCCAAGTAGCCTAGCATTGTAAATGAACCACTGTTTATTGAAGTGTTCTTTGTGGTTGTGTAATTTACAGGATGCAGGAAGGCGTCTTCACAACTCGGAACATATTGCAGGCGTTACAAACCACAGCAAGGTAAGTTTTTAGAAAATGAATTGTATAGCCTATAACATCTTCTGTCTCCACTGCCCATTTGTTACATGCTAAGTGTTTTAATGTGTACTTCAGAGCAAAGAAAAACGGAGGAAAAAAAGTCTACTCTGACAATAACTTTACATTTTGTTTTCACAGACTAAACCTTGAGGCTGTAACTTCTCATTTGTGTGGCCGCTGTGTCCGCAACTCCCGCGTTTGATGCTGATTATGAAAGTAAGTGTGGTTTTATACATTTTAACCCTCCTTTTTAAATGTTACTGTCGCTTGGCCAACGTTTATTAGTCATTGCATTTTCTTAAATGTTTCTCAGCTGCCTGAAAAAACCAATTAGGAGACCGCACGCAGGAGTTTCAGATAGCAGCAGCCAGATCTGGAGTTGCAGGCGGAGGCTGTGAAGAGTTCAGCTTGAAATCCACCGAGAAGAAAGAGGGTGAGAGTTGTAAGAATAAATCCATCATAGGATTTAATAATTGATTCAATACTCAATAAGCTACAACTAATTTCCAGATTTGTTGTATCAATATGAGTCACACACAGATCGTCTTTGTTTATTGTGTTTACAGCTGCTGGAAGCAGACAGTGTGCTGCGAGGTGACAATGAGGTGGACGTTTGGGAGAGCTCCACATAGACCTGATGTTTGACGAGAAAGTCAGCATGGTGGACGGGTTTCTGGGTGGATTGTGTGACCTCCGTCCTTTTGCAGCCAAGAACTGACCAAGCTCTGCACAGCGCTCCAGGCAAGATGCTATTTGTGTAGCATGAAGGCTTGTTTTATTCTATATGGATTTTTTTGTTTTCCTTTTATGTAAAGCACTTTGTGTTGCCTCTGGCATGAAAAAAGCGCTTTATAAATAAACTTCGATTTGATTTGATGGAGGCAAACCGGAAGTAGAGAGCAACGCAGCACAGATGTCTCCGAGGTGGACTGGACAGACCGTTTACCCAGCGCTAGGATTCAGGCTTTTTTTTGCTCTCTTTGAATTTGCATTTTAATTTTGCAGACAGTCGTTTGTGTGTGTTTGTGCTAATAAAGCTTTTTTCTTTGGAAAAACACGTGCCTGGCATATTTTCTATTCCATCCTCCACACCATTCATGTCCTGATAGGAATAATAGTGTAGGCCTTATGACAACATTGATATAATGCAATAAACTTGTAAGAGGTTATCAATAAATAACCCATAAATAAATGAATATGAATAAAAATATGAACATAATGACCCTAATCACGAGTAATATAATCACAAGCAATCTTTCTAGTTTAAAACTAACAGTTTCATCCAATCCTGAGTGAGGATATATAGGGTGGACAGAGCTTTGTCTGAGCTGGCGCCTTTTAGCTGTTATTCACATGTTATATAGAGCCATTAGATGTGTCCGGCAGGTGCAGTTTCGCTGCTATTCATATACTAATTAGACCCATCAGTGCCTCCGGGAGAGCTCTCACGCCAGCAGTGGTTAATTTTCGACAATTTGTGGCACAGATGTCAGAAACTACCAAAAATTAGGGAGATTTTCTGGAGTTTACGGGGACGAAAATCCCACTTTTCATGCAGTGAACAGCGTTGAATTTTCAAGTTGATGGTTCAAAAAACATGAAAACTTGAGTAGTGTATCTTATAAGTAATTAGGCAACAGGTCTGTAACATGGTTAGGTATTAGAGGAACCAACAGAGGCTGAGAACTGGATCTGGGATGGGCAGATGGGAAACTTCCACATTTGTGAAGGAACTGTCTATGCTTAACAACATATATGAATTATTTTTTACATTTTTTTTTAGATTTTTTATTTTATTTCCATGAAACAATATATATGCTGCTATTAAGCTTTTTTTCCATTCATCAATGCTGGGCATTATACTGGTTCATTCTCAAAACTGTTTTTTATTCATGTGACAATATGACATACCACAAACACCGGTTTAACATGCAAAGTAAACATGCTTTGGAGAACCAAGAACAGCACCTAACATCAACATCCACATCCTCAGGGAAAACTGAAAAGATGGAGGACACTGTAGCTTGTAGACGCATTTGTTAGGGGTACTGACTACAACAGAGTAACACAAGAGGTGGGTGGAGATAACCAACACCATCAAATGCATACAGCCAAAAACCTGGTTCCGATTAGTTCCAAGGAGAAAGAAAGATCCAGGGAAGAGATCAAGACACTCTTTGTACAATGTACAACTCTTACAACAATGAATTAGTCCTTTCTTAATACATATCACAGCAGCATGACTCTGTAGCAACCAGATTCTGGCTTGCACAGGAAAAGAAGAATATAGCCCATCTCATGATTAGTTAGTAAAAGAAATGTCTAAAATTTTATTTAAACAAGAAACAACCAAGACATAAGACATTAGTTCTTTTAAAGAGTATAAACCATAAAAGAAAGTCCGATTAAAATCCAGATGATCCGGCTTTCCTCCAGCATTTAAATGCACTACGTATTTGTGACAGTGTGAGCCTGAAATTAAAAGGAATCTCAAAATCCCACATGCATATGCAAGCAGATCTGTGCGTAAATGTACTGTAGTCCATGTTATTAGGTGATTTGTGGACCTGCACTTAACTACCACCAAGAATATCATCAGTAAGGTTGAAGTTAATAGACAAAAATGTTTGTGCAATTTGTAATGTGCGAGTCTGTAAACTAATTTTGTGGTCAAGTAGCATGATATTTGTGCATTTGAACACATGATTTGTAAACTAGAATAGTCCATTTTCTCTCCACATGTAGCAAGCAGGCTAAATTAGCTTTCAATTCATCTGCATGCATTTCATGTGTAAGCAGCATACTTCTACACCTGGCACCAGGCCTGTCGAGCAGATATTTTTGTGCACCACAGCTGCATGCATCTGGCTGGTTATTGATAACATTTAGTTGTAGGTTAAGCAGTAGCTCGATTCATATTTTCAAATTTAGATGGATGCTACTGGCTGGTTGATCATTGCATTATTACATCCATAATCTAAAAGGACAAAATGTCCCTTTCCTGTAGATGAGACGGGAGAGAACAGCTGCTTGATCTTCATTTCGGGTTGGTGAAGAACATGGATATTAGTAAGCAGTCTAGATTTGTGATTCTCAAAGTTTCTCTTGGTAAAGTATCTATGATATCCAGATTAAACTATTATGCTAGACTGGGAATTTTTTTATGCTGCAGCAAATGACAGGAGATGTAGACAACAACGACATAAAGTTCAAAATAGCTCAGTCAACAGATTATCTCAAATAAAATAACTGAGGTGTCATAACAGGCAAGTATATAAAGATTACATAGAAAGAATCTTAAACAAAACTGATGTGATCAAACTGGTTCAATCTGATGCACAAATTGTTCTTGAGAAGAAATGAAAAAGAAAATTAAAGATTTTATTATATTTTAGTCAGCATGGGAAAGCATCTTTTTTATGAGACTGTGGCGAGAGCAGGAGGGTCACAGACGATCAGAGTTCAGTGTTAGCAAAGTACAGCATACATAATTATAATTTTCTTCTGGCATGAATAATGTATATTTTCGCAGTATCACTTCATTCATATAGTGTAGCATTTCACTTCATTAGGAAAAGAAAAGTTAGGACTCCCTTTACTTCAGCCTATAAACTGATTATCTTATTCATTCATTTGGAATTGAGAGCAGTGCAGATGTATAACCTGAACTACATAGCCGACAGAATTTACATTATTGGGTAGAATATTCTAGACACAAGCACTGGGCTGAACATGTGTCAGTTGCATTCAATTTGATCTATCATCATATACAGACTGCAGGCCATCATTTAAACCACTAAGACTATTAAAATGGCAAGACTTCATGCCAATTGAGAAGAAGTCTGTCCTGAACTTGATTCTTTGTGTTTTCTCTGGATATGTAAACTACAGAAAAATAGTTCAAGAAAATATATTTGGTTCCAAACCTTAGCCAAAAAGTGTTAATAATAGTTCAGTATATTGTGAAAGGTTAAATAGAAGTTGAGCTAATAGAGGACACATTTTAATGAGATTGACTTCAAAAGCTAGCTGTTGTAACGGGTAGGGGTGGGTTTAAAAGGAATCGATCCATCAATTTAAATAGATTCAAGTTAAATTAATTCAATATCGACTCATAAAACTAAGGATCGATTTTTTTATGTCCAATTTTTTTTTTTGCAGGTATGTACATATTTTCTGTTGACGTCACCCAATTTAGAGCAATTTTATTATCATCATGCTCCGTGTTTTATAAAAAAAAGTATTTAAGAGATTAAAGAATAATAAGTGTTGTTAAACAATTAGCTGTAAATGAATCGAAATCGAATCGAAATAGACTATTATGAATCAAATCGATTCAGGGAATTAGTGATGATACCCAGCCCTAGTAATGGGGACAGATGGTGGGCAAAAAATTTTCAATAAAGACGAGACAATGGAAAAATTAAAGACTTTGAAAAGATTGTTGTAAATTTTCAAATTGAATCATGAGCAGTAAAAGTCTCATATGTTAACCAAAAAAACTGACTTTACTAAAATGGGCCAATCATCTCCAGCCCAAGCAGCACAACACACTTATTTGACTTTGCATTGATAAGTTAGTCTCTGAAATGCTGAAAATGATGCGAACAGCCATCGCATTTTATTTCTGAGCTACTCAATTTTAGCCAAAATGAGTACTGTGCCATATGTTTGTGATTTCTGATGTGTGGCTGATGTTTGGAGATTACACTGGTTTATTATTGTGTTGTGTACTGAAGTAGACAAGGCAGATAATTTAACACCACTTGAGTCCAAGTCAAACATTCCTATGGGGACAATGAAGTGTATAATCACTAAAAGTCGATCATTTCTGAGGGGGTTAGTAAACTATTGTAATCGTGCCCTGATGTTTGGTTTAATGTATTGCAAAGAAATTGTAATAAAAAACTTAATGAAAAAATTGCCTCTGTCAATACAGTTAAAATCAGTTTTGTGGTTACAAGCCTGAGCATTTTTTACCTTGTAGGCTGTGTCTGAGTATTTTTTTCAATTGTTCTACTGAACAACTGTTATGTTAGAAAAAAAATGCACAAGTTGTGCCAGTGTGTGTGGCAATGGTGGACATTGGTGTGAATGACATGGATTATTTACAGTCATCTGTTCTCTTCAGTGTTTTGAAGAGAACACTGAATAATAATTCAGTGTTACAGCAGCTTAAATCTTGTATATTGTCATGGGATCATTTTTATGTTAAAATGCAATCAATTGGTTAACCCCACCCACTCAATGCCACTACAGGCCTTTGGAATCCTAAATCCAGACACCAGACTGTTCAGCTGGACAACAGACTGAACTGGAAATGCAACACTGAAGTGTCTACAAGAAAGCAAAGAAGATTACTTCTTAAGGAAGTTTAGATCCTTCAGCAGCTAGTGTTGTATATCTTATGTAAGTCTCTGGTGGAGAGGCCAGTCTGGTTTGCAGCATCATTGACTCAAAGAAACTGAACAAACAGATGTGAGCTCAGTAAGAGGCTTCTTCAACTGTGCAGCAACAACAAAATGGTGCAGGAGGTCATTCCTCTCCACAGCAGTAGCTGGACATGATAACTAACAGAAATGACAAACTGATTTTTAAAGCTATTTTTTTGCGAAATAACTAATCTCTTGAATATTGCTATATTCTAACAATACTGCATTCTGTTTACATCAGCTTGTGATGCTGGTTATTTTTGGGTAGTTATATCAGATTACCTCATGGAAGTCATAAAATGCTGAACTCCCCTCACACTACAGGCTCAAGTCAACGTAAAGTATTACTGCATGCATTGATCAGCTGAACCTGATCACAGTATTTCTGGTCCCCACGGTGTAGCAATTGCTGACAGATATTTACACCAACAGCAGCCGTCCCTCAGGGCACAATCTGACTCATTCCAGTTCAGATAACTCCTGCCGATAAACCGTTATCCGCTGTATTACATTTATTTCTCTATCATGCAATGATGCTGGGGAAACCAACCTCGTACAGTTACGCCTACAACTGCCTCCCACTAGGGAGTGCAATGACACAATAAAATTAAAATAGGAAATAAAATAAAAACAACTATTCAGACTTCTAAATGAGTTTATTCCATTTATGAATCAGCAGGGAGAAGTAAGGCATTACCTCCAAAAGAGACCGATTTCTTGTGTAGGAGCTCAATTTTCAATCTCATCGAAGCCACATGGAATTTAACATTCTGAACTTAAGTTTAGGCACAAATTAATTCCCAAATCTATCATCTGAATCCTCATTCTCATCAGAATATTGAAATGACAACGCTGCAAACTGCTGGTTCGCAACAGAGCCAGAACATGGGGGGGGTGGGGGGTTCAAGTTGAGATCTTGCAGCTCACTCTGCCCCCCCTGCTGAAATATAATCCTCTAAGTAAACCTGTGCCACTTCTAAGAGGACTATTCATTAAAAAAAACAAAAAAAAAAACATTTGAGTAACTTCTTGAAAGCAGAATAACCAAGAAAGGTGCTTCAATACATCCTGCAATCACCACCCCGCAATATTTTAAAAACAAAACAACTCAAGGCCAGATGCATGGCCACACCAGCAGTGGGTCCAACATGCAAACATAACAATGGTTTTAGGCTCATGTACTCTCAGTAAGCCACTGTTATCAATGCAGAGTGTAGCCAAGAGAACGTGACTTACAGTATCATAAGAGGAGAGGGACTTTAACGTCTTCTTGATGAGAGCCCCCTGTTCAGTGGGCAGTATGGAGGTATGTGCGCACACACACACACACACACACACACACCAATCCTAACATGTAGCATACCAAACTCAGCTAAAAGACTCTACCAAGCACTAGCATCCAATGGCAACAAAAACTGTTTGGCAGATTATTTCTTTGTTGTAACAATGCTTCTTGGTAATAAATCTTCTATAGTTAGAAATCCTGTTTATTTCCCTTTTAAAATGAGGCCACATTTGTATTTTTTTTTTAAATACATTTGTGGGATGAGCAGCAGAGTTGAGTGTGTGGGTTGCACCCATGAAAAAATGTGTAAATCTTCTCTGCCACACAGTTGATTCTGCTGTTGACTCTTGTTTGGTTTTTATTAAATTAAATCTGAAGTTACTGATGTCTGAAAAAAACAAGACAATTTCTTGAGCAAATAATAGGACACTGATTTCTGCGATGCGGAAAACAGGTACAAAATCGTAGAGGTTGACAAAAATAGAACCAGCTGGAAAACACAGAATATCAGTTATTTGCTCACTAATCAAAGTATTTTCATGTTAAGAACAACAACAACACTGGCAGGACTCAAGTCTCCCTCAAAGTCAGACCAACAGAAACACCAAAGTTGTACAAGTAATGAAGAAATGCATCTGTGCGTAAGAACGGTTGATACATGAGGGCCCAGGACCTCAGTATCATATGAAAGAACCATACACAGCCACAACCGCCTGGTACTTCCTCCTCATGCTGGTCACCTGCTCTGGGATGGCATCCCGTTCATCAATCAGCATCTGTCACCAGTGAACCAATGTGATTGTGTTGGTCAGTCTGGCATTGACAGGAAATTCTGCCAGTAGTCTCTGGAACCACGCCCTGTGGGCGCCAGCAATGTTATCTACAAGGATAGAGTTCAGTCCCAGACTGTGGAGATATGAGAACACCACTGGTTGCAGAATCTCATCTGCACATCTCTGAGTTGAGATTTCCTCCAATGATGACAAACCTTGTTGTTCCAATGAGAGACATGCCATCCAAGACCATCCCATTTCACCACCACAAGCTGCTATCGCTGCAGCAATCAGTATAGCTTCCTCACACGTTGACCCTGCAAACAGGTGATGCTAATCAGATACCTGATTAGCAGCACCTGGAACACCAGAAGCTCAAAACAAGAGTCAATGGCAGAAACCGCTGCTTGGCTGGCAACCCACATACTCAACTCTGCAGCTCATCTCAAAAAATTATGCAATTTCCTCTCCCGCATAATAGATCAGCCCAGTAAGATAACCATAACAGCCCAACTCCCTCTGACTGAACTGTACAGTTTAGTGATGAGGAAAGCCACCCTCCCACCCCCTTCACCACTCCTGCATGTTACTGCCATCAGACAGAGGAACCCCACTGGCCCGGAAAAACATCTTAAAGAAATCATTCATCCCGTCTGCAATAACAGTTTTAAATAGCACAAAATAGACTCCACTGTTTCTTTTTTTTCTTTCTTGGTGGCATAATGTAACAAAGTTATATCTATCTACAAATGTTGCTCCATTTAAAAAGGAATATAAACAGGTTTCCAAAAAGCACTGTTACAATAAATAAGCCACTCATTTCCTTAATGAGCTTAAAATCAAACAATTTTATGACACAGTATAGTTGAATTATATGTTCAATTATGTAAATAATTTCCTGAGAATTGCATGTTTGGATACTAGGATTTAAATGGTAGCCGTTTCATTTTCCACTGACTCCAGCGCTCGAGTTCTGTTGTTTTCTTCTGTAGCCTCTGCAACTAACTTAAAATCATATACACGGCACAAGTACCTGAAATACATCGTTTCACAGTCACTTCATACCATGTCTGTTGTAACGTCTCAAAATGCACAGTTTGAGCACAGCACTGAGCTGGCACTTAAGGAAGTGTTTTGGTAGTGTGGAAGCGAAACAGCAGGCTGGCACACAATGGCCATTATTTCTGAAAATAAACGATTTATGTTTATGAATAACCCCTGCCGAATTTGTCAGTACATTATTGTGATCCAGAAACAATTGTGTATTTTCTGGTTTGTTAGACAAATTTCGGCAGGTGAGCAAGTCCGCTTTAAATCAACACATTTTCAATGCAAATCCGTCCGCACCAGGCAACAGGTGTAGCCCGTGTTGAGTGTGCGACGGTCCTACCTTCTGCTGCCGTCGGGCCATGTCGGTGGGCTGCTTGGCGTTGAACGGGTAGGCTATGCACCGCAGGGCAAACACATAAATCTGCAGTTTAATTTTCCTCTCCTCTTCCTCCTTCTGGATCCGCTCCCGTTCCTTCCTCTCTTCATCGTCACTTGTAGCGCTGCTCTCTTTCGTACCTTTACCGGGGGCGCCTCCAGATGCGCCGGGCTGCCGCTGCTGCTGCTTGCCGCCTGTCCGGTGCTGGTTTTTCCGCTTCTCCGGTGAGGAGACCGTCGCTTTCCCTGAAGGTTGTCGGACAACTTCTGGGTCAGACTCCCCACCGGTGTCTTCGCTTGAGGACGGGTCCAGCATGATGCAAAGCGTTAAAACTCTGCTTCAAACTGACAGGGGAAAAAAGAAAATAAAAACACCAAACTTAAAGATTTTTTTCCTGCTTGTTTTAGTTGACGTGGCGCTCGCGGTTGTACTTTCCAACAGTTTTCCTTACTGGGACCTGTGGAGCGTTTACAGTCACGACCTGACAGGAATGTTGGGGTTTTTTTTGCAGAGACGCTGGGTAGGCGGAGTTTTAATGGGGACTAATAGAGCGACTCGTTCCTTCACATCGGGGATGAATGTAATGGCATGGCACTGGCAGAGCGCGCGCCCGTCACCAACGAAAACGACGCAGAGCTCGTGCTTCGTCTTGTGAAAAGAGCTCCAGTTACAGGTGAGCAACCTGTGGCTTAATCCAGAGATAGGTTGATAAGACGAGGTTTCACTCGGTTTGTTTTTCAGAAACCGAAAAGAATACCCTAATTAACAGCTGTTAGGCCTGTTCTGTAGGGGAACAGGCCTAACAGCCTATACTACTACACGTAATGGAATATGTTCATTTTATTTAAAAAGTAAATAAATAAAAAGAAAAGTAAAAGATATAAGATGTTTAAAAATTAAGATTGAGATATAAACTGCATAGAGCGGCTGCCTTCCATGTAAAGGAATTTATGTTTTTGTGCAACTAACCAACAGGTACAGAAGTGGAACGCGTCCCTTATTAGGAGTTTCCCTGTTGCAACATACCTAACTCAGAGTAAGACTTAATTAGCATACTTGTTCAGAGCCTGCTAATTACCAAGTGATCTGAGTCAGGTGTGTTGTAGCAGGGAAACTCCTAATACCTGCAGGATGCCAGCCCTCCAGGACCGGAGTTCAATACCCCTGCCCTAAAGGCCCATTTCCACCGGGCGCCTGCGGTTTCTTCTGACCATATAAGCCAGGGGTGTCCAAAGTCGGTCCTCGAGGGCCACTGTCCTGCAGGTTTTCAATATGTCTCTGCTTCAACACACCTGACTCAAATTAAATGGATCCAGCAGCCTATTAAGT
>JBBBVU010000010.1:3054089-3065912 GCA_037177055.1 Atherinosoma microstoma
TTTAATGTTTTATGTAAAGCACTTTGAATTGTCTTGAACCTGAAAATGTGCTATACAAATAAACTTGCCTTGCCTTGACAGATAGATAAAAGCTTTATCAATCCCCAAAAGAGAAATTCCAGTGTCCGGCAGCAAACAGTCAGACAAACAATCACGCCTATAAATAAATAAAAACTGGTAAAAGTTACTAACAATAGTAAATAGAAAGTAAATAAAGTAAATATAGACTTCTGCAGAGATAATGTTCATATATTCTATGAGCTGATCGAAGTTTAGCACTACAGCTGAATCATTACTAAGAGATATTCATATTCTTCCTGAAAGTGGTTGGTTTTTTTCTAGGTGAGCCGGAAAACTTTATTTATTTGAGCTATGTGCCATCTTAATTTATTCTTCACCAGTAACACATAACAACAAACTTAAATCTTCCTTTACTGCAACTCTAAAAGTATCCAAATAAACCTTGTGGTTGTAGAGATATACTCATTTTATCATGGGTATGTGATTTTTGAACAGAGGCCTGAAAAAAGTTTTACCTACATAAATGAATGAATCAGAAACTGGAGAAACTTGCTGCGGCATTTTATATTTCACTCAATGTTTCAAAAGGTTGCAGAACACACAATCTTTAAAGAAACAAACAAACACAAAATGTACTGTGGGGTCATAGCTGCCGGTCACCATGGACTGTGAGACGTCTTAGTTGTCCTGGGGAGCGGACAGATGAGAATTCAGATACTTAGCCATGACAGGAATCTGGTTGAAGTGCTGACGAGCCATCGCATGTTTGTGTTTGACTCCACAGATAAGCGTCTTCTCATATGTCTGAACACACACAGTAGGGAGATGATGTCAGTGGGACAGCTGTCTCCGGAGCACCGAACAAGGAATTTTAAGCTTAAACAAAAGGTTTCTGTGATGTAGCCCACTACTTTTGTTACTAACACCCTCTTCAGGCATACTTTCTGACAGTACTAGATGGAGCCACATGTGTGTCATAAACTTAAATATTAAAACGAACAAACCTTGTAGACATCTTCCAGCTCAAAGTGAGCTTTAGCCTCTTCTTTGGAAAGCAGGATGCAGTTCCAGGGGCTCCAGTCCCTCTGACGCTCCCAGCGAACAAACACCAGGTTGTAGAGGTCACCGCTGCCATTGAGAGCTGAGCGGGATTCCCATAATACTTCTATCAAATACCGTATGTCCTCCACCTGAAAGGATGTAGATGTCAGGAGAAATCTCTTCAGGCTTGTAGCATGTAGATCAGTGGTTCTCAAATTATTTATATCAAGTACCACGTCAGAAAATATCCGGCGCTCCAAGTTCCACTTTTATGACTGACATTAGGAGAGACTACTCTTTTCAATCAGGCACACTTCAGAGACATAGGTACGTTCTAAATGAAAATATCATCTTTTGTTGAGTGGTGGCAGCTATTATTGTAAAAGGAGTTTAGAACTGACATTTAAACTTTGTGACACAACTCAGAGATAACCCCTCAAGTCCGAAGAACACTGAATGGTCCGAGACTATTTAGGTTGTTTAAATTAGGCCGATAACTGATATCGATACTGATATTCCCCCCACCCACATCTAATTACAGAGATTATCTTGATTATCTAGCTTTTCTGGTATGGAATTAAATATAGTACTATTGTGCATCTTCTTTGTCATATTGGCCTGTTGGCAAAAGTAGACGTAAAAAAAAGCTGAAAATGATGTAATATTCACTACTAAATAAGAAAAATAATTCAACTTGCATTATCTTCCTGTCAAATTGAATCATGACAATCGTTTTAAACAAACAAGTAAGATATGTGCATTCTATCCTTAAAATAGACTGGGATTATATTCTCCCAGTGCCTGTTATATTATCAGTTAATCATATCGGTGGAATGACCGATTTTGAAGCCAATACCGGCCGATACCGATATTATGCTAATAATATTGTGCATCTTAGTTTGAATACTTTTGATTTAGCCTTTATATACCACATAAAAAATGTTTACCATACTCATGTTTGGTATCTTTTTCATTTTCCTGAGCACAGCCTCATCTCTAAGATCTGATAATAATTGTTTTCACTTTTTACCCATTTTATTTATATTTTGGACACAAATATACACAAATAATCAAATCCAAATAGTACAAAGTACTATCTATTATAATAAACCCTACAAACACAACGTTTTTTCATTTGTTAAAATTACCAAACATAACGAGTATATTGGAAAATTCGTCAGTGTACCATTAGAGGAAGCGTGAGTGCCATCAGTGGTAAACATACCACAGTTATGCACAGTTGTGAGATTTATGGATCAAGGGAAAAGACTGGAATTTATCAAACTGACAAATATACTGTGTGAAGATGAAGTTTACCTGCAGCAGGAAGGGGAACTTTGCTTCCTTGTTCAGTGATTGCTCATCATCTCTCAGTCTCCTCAGGATGTTTTTGTACAAAGTGAAATCATCTCGTGGTCTAGCTATGTTGTTGAGTCTGGTGCAGTGCTGGCACATGCCGCTCAGACAGCCGCTGGCAGACACAGTGAAGCTGGCAGAGCGAAGGTAACGATGACAGCCGCGGCAAAGGAACATGTCATTCTTCAACTGGTTGGGATTCTGAGGAACCTGGAAGAGTTTCAATGATACAAAAGCCTTAAGGCGCTTACATACTCCACGAGAAGCGAGAACTTTGTTCTTGTTCTCGAGGCCACGAGAACAAAATTACTTGGGAAAGCATGAAGCGGAACGTAGTCACTTCCGCATTTCCACTGATGCAAGGATGAATGGACAGCTTTAATCAACAGCTGTTCGAGGTGGTGAGAAAGTACAAAAATGTATCCAACATGTGGTAAATAAAGACACGGATACTGCCGTGTGCACAAATGAAGTTTCACGTGAAATTAAAAATAACCAGGTCAACCGGCTCATTGCACATAGAGACGACCCCCCGCAGTAATCCCCGCCCCGTCTCGGACATAGCGGCCCAATCCCAAACCGCCCCCTACACACCACCCCTTCACTACCGAGTATCACTCCAAATGAAGGCCCCAGCTGCCTCGTTTCCCCCCCCACTGTCCCAGAAACATAATAAATTCAGCAATCATTACAATGACCGGAGCTACATTATACTTCACATACTTTTAAGTGACTCCACAAGTCTTTCAAGTCCATTACCGTTTTACATTTCCAATCAAACTTATGAATGAATGCTGATAATTGTGTTTACATAAAATCAAACGTCAGCATAGAGGATGTTTTGCTAGTTTCGTTTTATCTTCCTAAACCTGGTGATTTTCTGTCAGTGTGACAAACATGCAGGACTCATGCGGAACTCGCATCTGAAGATTGTTTCCTCCATTTAGCCGTTGCACCAGCTGCAAAGTGAACATCGATGCAGACTCGTTATTTGAGGGCTGAACGGTCCATTCGCCCTCCACACTACGTGGTTTGGGACAGCCCTTAATATGGCGGAGCTTCGGCGAGAACGCGCAAACGGAGAGGTAGTGTGTAAGGGTAGTGTGCAGGGGGCGGTTTAGGATTGGGCCAGCTCGTCGTGGAGTATGAAATGACCCGACCAAGACAAGTTCTTGCAGCCTTCAGACCAAAAACAAAATTTTCGCTTCTCGTGGATTATGGAACAAGCTTTATTCACATGGCTATTCACATATGCAAATAATATTGTACGAGTCTGAAAACTAATGCTCAAAGTCTTCTAGAGGGAGTTAACATGTAGAACACTGATAAGTGGTTTTCTTAAGTCTAAACAGGTGTTTATTCTCAATCCCTTAAATTCCCTTCACACTGTTCATGTGGAAATGTTCCTACGTTCATTATCAAACATAGCCGTGAGTTCTACTGTTGTTTTTTTACCATCTGATTTCACCAAACGTATAAATAATCACCGACCAACATCATTGAAGATGTTTTTCTGACCACCATTCTTCCTGGAAGATTATGGTTCTCCACCATCCTTCTAGTTCTTGATCCAGTTTTAGTAGTTTCAGCATCTCCTTTGAGATGAATATGGACCAAACAAAACTGCAGATGTCAGCCATATTATCTGTAATGCTTTTAATGTTTTATGTGAAGCACTTTGAATTGTCTTGAACCTGAAAATGTGCTATACAAATAAAGTTAATAAACAAATAAACCTTGCCTTGCCATATTTGGGCCAAACATTTTTTGCTATCTGGATAGCTTGATGCATTCCAATAATCTGACCCTTCTAAACAGATTAACATCTTTTTCAGAACCGCCGGATGTGTCTTCTAACAGGGTTGTTTAAGAATTGAGTTACTCACTGCATCAGTTAGGGTTAAATAACTTGTTGCCAGCTGAAAACATCATCCATACAGTAATTATCCAATGTGAGGCTCTTACCTAGTTGCTTGGTTAAACCCAGGTGGTGACTTTTAATTTTTGGACTGGGAAATCTATCTATATTCAAAAGTATCCAGAACATACGACATCAGACTGAACCGGCTTACCTTCAGCAGCTTTTCCACATTAGGGTTGAAAGCTGGTGTTTTGATGTACTGAAGGAACAGAGTGCAGATCCTCTGCCTCAACCCTTCCAGACTGCGCTCCTTTAGTCCTCGAGTCATCAGGTCCACCTCCCTGTCAATCAAATCCACGATATCCTGAGTCAGCTGACACTCACACTCCTGTAAATAAGAACACACGATCGTGTCACCAACAATAAAAATGTTCTCTGCGCAGCCATCATGCTCATATAAAAGTTGTATGTGTGTGTTAGCATGTGGTACCATGACAGTGTGTTTCAGTGTCATGAGGAAACAGATTCTCTGCTCCTTTTTAACGGTGAACAGGCTGATGTTGTTGTAAAGATCTCGCAGCTCTCTGGCTCTGAAGGTGAACTGAGTGTCCATCTCAATCAGACGACCGTCGGCGGCTCGCCACTGATATGGTGCAGCAGACTGGAACAGACACACCACACTGTTGATGATACTTTTCTTTAATTAACCTTCATCTAACCAGGAAATAAAAACATTGGAGATCTAAAGATTTTTTCACAAAAGTGTCCTTGCCGAGATAGACAGGGAATACAAAATAATAAAGATTTTCAGGTTTGCGATGAGGCTCAGTGCTCCATGATAGATGATGTTGAATGCATGTAAGCTTTGCAAAGAAGCATAAATATAAATAACATCACCAAATATGCAGCAACCAGACTTTTTTTTATCTTCAATAGGAAGACGAGTTTTAGTTTCAACTGCAGTTTATGTACCAGTTGCTGCATGTGAGGTTTGATAGAGAAAGAAACATCGAGGGAAATTCTAAATATTTGTCCATTTCATTATCGTGAATGATGAGAACAGCTAACTTCAATCTTGCACTTGAGAACATTAGGAACCAGGACAGAGCCTTGGGGGACAGTCTGTATAAACTGACATTGTGATTCTTCCACGTATCAGCTCCATTAACTGGACTTTCTTGTTGTTCCATTTCTCTTGAGTTTTATTTTGGTTTTTACTAGTTTAGTGTAAGGATTGTTGTTTGGACAGTCAATATTTCTTAGATCTTTGTTTTTGAAAAAATGTGCTGATGCTGCATTAAATGACAAATGGGTAATCAAAATGACTAATTACATAAAAAACAAAAAACAGAACACGTGTTGGAAAACAGGTTTCCTTGTCGTCTGGTGACCTGTCCAAGATGTACAGTCTGTCCCATGATGCACCTGGGATAGACTCCTGCCCTCCTACAACCCTGTACTGGATAAAGCCGGTATAGAAAAAGGATGGATTTCCTTGTCAAGATAAAAAATATATTGACAAAGTTGCTGACAGGGCATTGTAAGCTCATTTATTTTTCATGTGACACAAACTATATTTACTAAAGGTGACATTAGATGTTAACAGCAAAGCACAAAGCATGATTAAAGGCATTTAAACTTTCCACTTCTGAGGCAAAGAGAGTGCAGTATCATCTAAAAATAAAGTCAAGCAGAGATAATGACAAAAACTGTGCTGGATAACTTTGTAAAAAAAGATGCATTTTTACCCCACAAATCTTAACACTCTCTGCATGACACATTTTCAGATGTATGGTACCTAAAACAAAATGCTAGTGTTGAGTTTTCTGAGTTTTTAAGCTGGGTTAAACTTCAGACGCATAAAAAACAAATGTTGGTGTAATATACAACATACTGCAAACATACTGTAGAATATAATTAATTAAACGGAGATAGCTGCAAGTGAAGGAGAAGTGACCTTGTTTAGAAAGTTCTGAATCTTTCTGTCATAGTTGTTGGTCTCCATGGCAATGCGATGGCGCCCAATGGTGGCGATGAGCTCCACCTCCTGCTCTAGCAGTGAGCAGAGAGCTCTCTTCCTCTCAGCTCCTCGAAGGGATGAGTTTATCTGCTGCTCTTCCTCACTCCTCCACTCTGAAACAAAGACATGTTTAGAACATTTTAGTCTTCCACCATCTGAAGATGTACAGCAGTGAGCAACTTGTAGCCTCCTCCTCAGCCTCAAACCTACTCTCCAGCGCATTGTACAGCAGGGTGAAGTCCTCTTGCTTCTGTGGGTTCATCCATCTTTGTCGGCGGTTCTTCAGCTGCTCCTCTTTCTCTTCCTGCCTTTTCTTTTCCTGTAGCTCAATCCAAGCCAGTCGCCGGATTCGCTCCTTCCTCAGCTGGTCCACTGCCTGCTGGGCAAGCCAGCGCCGTGCAAAGGACTGCAGGCAGATCACCTGAGCGGGAATTAATACGTATATATCTTATTCATATTTAAGGTGACATACTATATATATTTCTTAAATACAGCATCTGGTATTGTCTTGTAGGTTCCAAATAAGAAAAAAATGTAAACTTTTTTTCATAAATACTCAGTGTCACTCACAGCTCTCAGTCTCCTGTTATGGCACTCGTCAGCAGTAATGTATTTCCCAGGACTAACCAGCTTGTCAGTCACACAGGAGACATAGCAGCCGATGCCAGTCATCTGGGTGGAGATGTTGACTGGACACTGCTGAACCTGGGACTTCAGCTTAACTGTCTGTAGGAGAGACAGAAAACTTTAATATGAAAAGAAAAACTGGAAAGAAAGTATGTTCTTTTCAATCTTTATACTGAAGATAAAAAAAAGAAATACAGTGTATTTGTAATTGATTTATTTGTTTCATTTGGAGAATTTACACTTTAACCTTCGCTGTCCATCTTAAAATGAACTTTTTAATTCATTTCATTTCATGGAAAGTGTCAGTCCATAACCAGTCTGAGCTACATGTTCAGTTCATTCAAGACAATGATTAGGACACTTTGAGGTTTTACAGAATTTTCTCGAGGTAGTGCTGGTCTTCTGTGTCTTTTTATTTTTCATTCATTTATTTTCTGTACCGCTTAATCCAATTCAGGCTGGTGCCTATCCCAGCAATTATCAGGCGAGAGGCAGGGTACACCCTGGACAGGTCGCCAGTCCATCACAGGGCCAACACAGAGAGACAAACAACAAGTCATGCACACACTCACTCCTAGGGAGAATTTTAGAGTGACCAACTAACCTTCAGACAGTGGGAGGAAGCCGAGTACCCGGTGAAGCCCACACATACACGGGGAGAACATGCAAACTCCACACAGATAGGCCACTGTTTCAAACCCCTCCCCAGCCTGAACCAGCAACCCCCTCTAGCTCAAATCCGCCTGGGGCTTGAACCAGTGACCTTCTTGCTGTGAGGCTGCAGTGCTAACCACCACACCACCGTGCAGCCCTGTTTTTATTTTATTTTATGTTATAATAATGAAAAAAATTATCACAGGTCTATCAATTTCACTAATGCGTATTGTGTCATTAAATTATACACCTTCAAAAACAATGCTATGGGTTGGGCTAAATGTGTTTGCTAGATTCAAGTGGTATTTTTTTTACCAGATATGTCACAAAGAAAGACTCATAAACATGCCTGGAGTTCCTCCACCATGCAAATAAAGAATGCTAATGTTCTGATGCTGATAACAAGTAACAATCAATTTACTGTTGAAATCAAAACACCAAAGATTTTACACATTTATCTTTGGTCTGCCATCCTTCATATTCCAGACAAAGTGCATTAAAGTGTTCAGGGAGTCATATGCTAACTAAACAAGTCTAGTTAGCATACGTAAGTTTGGAGGACGGTTGTACCAATGGTTATCCTTCTTCTCCCATCTCTACTAAGGAACTTTGGCTCTAATTCAGAATGATTGCTGGTTTTTGTGGTCTTCTGTCTGACAGACTCCTCAACTAAGTTTCCAACTAAATACATAAAATATGGAGATTGAATGGAAGCTAAGGACTTATTTCACAACCATCATTCCCTCTTACAGCCAATGAATGAGTTCTTTTGATCAACTGTAAAACATGTAAAAAAAGAAAAGAAAGAAAAGGAGTTCTATGATTCACCAGTCCGCCTCACTGACAGACTGTTTGTTAATAAGGATGAGCTGAAGTGCAGCAGGTCAGGGTGCCTCTGGCTATCTTGAGTTCACGGTTCAGGTTGTTAACTGGTGTTAACTTGAACCTGAAAATGTGTCATACAAATAAACTTGCCTTGCCTTAAAATCATCAGAAACAAATGCAGACACCATTTAACAGACAGGCCAATTTAAAGAGAAACAAAATGATGCAAGAAGATGTAAAATAACTGCATAATAATGTCATTCTACAAGTCTTGACATTGCTTTTTGCCTGCTCCTTGTGGTAATTGCTGTCTTATTTTTTTTTAAATTTCCTTTGACTTGCTTCTGTTCCTTTTCCCCTGCCCCCGTCATCTATGTTGTGCTCCCTGACCATCTATATTCGATCTTTTCTGCTTCTAATAAAGTTATTTTTTTTGGACTTGCACTCTGTGTTCTGTCTGATCTCTGAATTTGAGTCAATTCTTGGTAACCAACCTCAACAAAAAAACAAGGTTGTTGTTATTCATACCAGTTACTCTTTGAAAAACTGTAAAAGTTCAGTTTCATTCTTCATGTGGACTTGTGATCTTTAAGTCTCGCCAAATCATACAAAAAATATAATTATACCATGGTCTGGGATTGGCTGCAGGGGTGTCCCTGTAGGACACCTATAAAAAAGTTCAGAGTGCGGTTGGTGTTCACATTGTGCCAAATGAATCGTATTATCTAAGGAAGCAGACTGTTTAAAGCGGATGCAGTGTGAAAGCGCCCCAACATGTTTGCCACAGCACGACCTTCATCAACTACCACGGATGATGATGATGACGGTAGAAGCTGTGGTAGGCTGTGCTGAGGTTTGGTTTTGAGTAAAGAGACCCAATAAATCCAACAAGTCTTATCCATATGGTTCAGTTAGTGAACACGCTAGCTCTCTACAAGTTGCGATGAAGTTACGATGACGTGTCAATAAAAACAGCTGTTATATTACCACATTAGTTTGTATCGTTTATTAAATTAGTTAATGACGTCAGTGTTTCCAGCAGAGCAGCTGGCCAACTGGTTGTATTCTCTAGTTAATACAGCACATCTTAAGTTATTTTATGTCTTCCTGACGTAAATCAACCTATTGAAAGTGAGGACTTTATTTTTAACCATTATTCATCAACATTACCAGTGAGTCAGTAGCTTTGTGATTTTTTTTTATAGCCTATTTGTTATTATTGTGGGCTGATAGTTGGATTCCTTTGCATCAAACCACGTATGAGGGAGATTCTGTGTAGGTGTTTAGGGACAAAAGATAAGATTTCTATTTATAATTTTGTCAATATGTTACAGATGCAGCTACATGCCTTTTTATCATGGAACCCAATAATTCTTGATTTGATTGCATCATTATGTCAAAAAAAAAATCTCCAACCTTTAGCTGAAACTAATAAAAATTCTTCATAATAAATAATGTGTGTACACTGTTTGGTGAGCTAACTGGACTAGAGAGTAACAAAGTGAGACAGGTAGGCCTCATCATTGCTGCCAAATCTGCCTTCATCTCTGAAGAACCAAAGGCCAGACAAACAGAAGGAAGTATGTGAGTCATATTGACTTGGATTTAAATCCAAAGGCCAACTACGTGCAAAGCACAAAGGCACTTACACGGGCGTGAATTATGCCTTTTTTAGATTTAAAAATGCTTTTAATTTACAGGAAGATCAGGAAATTGCAGCACAGTTTATTATTAGAGCTGTGTAATGCCTGAATTAACAAGGCTGAAATTCTCCAACACTAAAAATGTGGGGGAGCGGTACATCTAAAAATACACATCATGCGTCATTAAGCAAGTAAGTACAGTTTATTCATATAACTACTATCAAGATAAAAATGCTTCACAAAGAGATGCAACATAACAGAAAATATAAAAACATGTCAACAGAAGCTAAACAAAAACAAGTTTGTAAAGATGGCTTGACTGTCAAAAGTCAGTTTCCCCAAGCGCGCAGATAATGAACTTGAGAGCAGAGCCACCCGCGAGGGCGGCTGACATGAAGTTGTTTCCAACCGCCCAACAAGCCATAAACAATCCCATAGCCTTTCTTCAAAAGCTTGCACAGTTTCTACAGTTTTTGTCCACGTTAAGAAACGCATTTTTTTCCTTCCCGTTCCTCTTCTTCCTCTTCTCTGGTTTGTTTCTGCTCAACACTGGCCCCGTGTCTTCAAGTGGTATTACTCCGTTTTCTGTGTCAAGCGATGGAGGGCTAAACTCCCTGAAAAGGGACCAAATTCACACGTAACCAATGCAGCAAACTGACTAAAGGCCTATTAATGCTTGACGCAGAAGACGGATGTGCAGATGGATGGACAGTTTAGTCTGTTTTCTGCGTCGCTTCCATGTGTAATTTCATGCGTTTTCAGGGAACTTGCACATCCGTTACTCGACGCAGGAGACGGAGCAATACCACCAGAAACTGCGGTGGGAATGCTGAGCAGAAACAAACCAGAGAGAGAGTGAAAGAAGAACTGAAAGGAAAAAACGCAGAAGAAGAATGAAGACGAGGACAAAAACTGTAGAAATTGCGCAAGCTTTAGAACTAAGGCTCTGCGAGTGTTCAGGGCGTGTTGGGTGGTTAGAATCAACGTTATAGCGGCACATTACTGCTGCCAACCGGTATCTGAAACCAACGTCAGATGACGGGAGTTAACTATGAACACAGCACTGCCCACTCGTGGAGGTCAATCATGGCAACGTAAAAGACGCATGGAAGTATGAGGACAGCGATGTATGAAAACATTTGTAATGGACGTCCATATTTACGTACATAAGGGAGCATAAATGGGCCTTAAACTGTCTGTCCGTCTGTATATCCATCTTCTGTGTCAAGCGACAGCAGACTCCCAGGGTACAGGGGATCAGGAGTGGGAAAAAGATCTGAACAAGTTCCTTAACAAGTTTGAGCAGTCATCAGCCCCTCCCCAGACCAGGTCTCTGCTGCAGACTGTCCCTAACCCAGGTGAGAAATCAACCACAGAGGATCAAGACAAGGAAGGCTGAGGGTCCAGATAGCATCAGCTAGAGTCTCCTGAAGCTTAGTTTTATTTTTCAAACATAATAAAAGCAAAGTCCAGCACAGATCAGCTGTGCAGAATAGTTCAACACCTTTTCAACCTGAACCTGAAGCTGGGGAAAGTTCAGCAGCTGTGGCCCGTTGGACCCAGTTGGTGGGATAGAGGAGGATGATGATTGAGCTGTCATCCATGTTGGAGGATAGCTCCTAGCCACTCAACACTTTGACAGCACTGCAAAGCTCCTTCAGTGACAGACTCCTTCACCTCAGCCGCCTTTTCTTCCCCCTCTCTCCCACCCTTCCTAATGTGTAATTTCCATGACCTGCATTCTACCTGATCCTTTTAATGTACGTAAAATGTCT
>JBBBVU010000010.1:3077492-3090845 GCA_037177055.1 Atherinosoma microstoma
ATCACCCTCCGGAACAAGGCCCTATCTTCTACTTTAATTTAATTGTTTGTTTAATCATTATTATTATTTGAAAAAAAGAAAAAAGAAAAAAGAAAAACCTCTGCTACAACAATAACTTCCCTCAAAAGGGATAAATAAAGTATTTTTCATTTCATTTCATTCATTTCATTTCATTAAACATTTGTTATTTGTTTAAAGAAAGTTGTTTGTATTAAAAGTATATCTATAAATTATGATTAGTGAGGAAGTTGACAATATTAAAGGTAAATGTGCTCTGTTAGAGTACAGAACAAACCTCTAATCAGAGCTTAAGCTGTTTGGTCAGATGTTAAGGACAGAATGGGTTCAACTCTCATTTTCTAAAAAAATACTTGATTTGTCCATGAGCTGCAGGTTCACAGTGGTGAGGAACATTTGGTCAAGGTTGTCTCTTTTTTTTTATTTATCTTATTTGAATTTTCGATGCTTCATGAACAATAAATAAAATCAATAATCACAAGTGAAGTTTAATTTTTACTTTTAGCTTCAGGGTGGTTGGTTTTGTTGTAGTTTTTTATCAAAGAACACTACACAAAATGTCAAAAGGAAGGTTGTTTTTGATGAGGAAAAAGTCAATCAGATATTTAAAGAACACCACCAGATGTCTTCAGAGTCCAATGTGGTTTTTATCCAGACGAGGGATGCAGTATTCCAAAGATTTTATTGGCGTGATGCCAAACAATGAAGAGTAGGTTTATTAAGTCAAGTAAATGTTTGATTAAATACACACAAGCGTCCACCAGTCTGAGTGTGCAACACTGCCCATCTGGTTATAATACAATCCTCTAGAAAAACCTGCACCCTGACATTTATGTCAACATTACTTAAAACTTTCCACCTAAACATTTTTACATTTGCAGCCTTCCCGTCATGGCAACAAAGGCCACTGAAGGGATTCTAGCCTTTTGGCACCTGCAACAACAGGTGCCAATTCACCAACCTTCGTATGAACAAATCTTTTCTTAAGTTCTACTTTCTGTAACTGTCAACGAGACTTCTGCACCTGTCAGCAGGTGTTCTGGTCCACTCCTCGTGAACAAACTGTTCCAGTTGTCTCAGGTTTGAAGGGTGCCTCCTCCAGCCGGCATGTTTCTGCTCCTTCCACAGATGTTCAGAAGGATTCAGATCAGGGCTCATTGAAGGCCACTTCAGAATAAGTCCAGTGTTTTGCTCTTAGCCATTCTTGGGTGTTTTTAGCTGTGTGTTTTGGGTCATTATCCTGTTGGAAGACCTGCGACTGAGACCAAGCTTTCTGATGCCAGGCAGAACATTTTGTTCCAGGATACTTTGATAGTCTTGAGATTTTATTGTAACCCTGCACAGATTCAAGTCACCCTGTTCCAGATGCATCAATGCAGCTTCAGAACATAACCGAAGCCTCCTCCATGTTTCACAGAATTCTTTTCTTGGTGAGCTTCATTTTTGCATCTGTGAGCATAAAGCTGGTGTAGATCCATTTGATATGAATAAGGTGAGTTGCAACCGGGACACACCTAATACCTGCATGATAATGGGCCTTGAAGACCAGGGTGGGGGATCACTGGTGTAGAGGATGAGATTTGCCCACCATGTTCAGCAGCTTATGCAGATTCTTCTCTGTACAATCAGCTCCGGGAACTCCAGTGTTGTCTACAACACAGAGCCAGCTGTAACCACAGTGGACAAATAGAATATGTAACATCTTAATTTAAACATTGAATGATCTTAGGTTCCTAGCTTACTCCTAAAACTGCTTCAAAAAGAGCATTTTTTTCCTGAGAAAGGGCTTCCACAAAGCCTTTTAGAGTAAATATGGATTATTTCTTTTCACGATTTAGGACAAACTGGTAGAAGTGTCACATGGGAAGAAGTCAAAAGTATGATACACTAAACACAAGTAGTGGTGTCAGTATAGCATCCAGTAGAAATAGAAACAATAGAATTTAATGTACAAATTAAATAGTATTCCCTCACATTAAAACTATGTAAATTCATACCAATTTATTTTTGGTGTTCTAAAACTTTTAAAAGCTGGTTTTCCTAGGGCGACACTCATCTTATTTTAGTTGTTTTACAATCTCCCTCTCTTTACAGTAACAGTAGTGAAGCTTACTAATGAGCGTTAGTTATTTCAGTCTGTGAGCTCGGAAGGCGACATAGTGGCCCCTAAAAAGCTCCACTAATCTGCAGCTGGACATCTGCTTGCTCCCCAGAGGCCCCAGAGCCTGGTATGATTACTGGGGCCTTAGTGTAAACACAGATAATGTATATCTAGTATAAGATGTCTGCCATTTTAGAAGTTTTTCAGATCATATTCTGACACCTGAACACATGATGAAATCTGAATGGCTTTTATTTAATTAGTACAAAGGGATCTGGTCCTAGTTCAACGCACAGTAGTCCAATATATAATTGATTTAGTTGGCAGACTTTGTGATGACAGGTTATTTTCTTCTTCCTTTTAATTTCACTTGATAAAAATTTATTGGATGGCCAATTAATATTGACCTGAAACATGCATCCTTGTTTAGATGCTATATGCCTACTTTCTTCACCAGTGAATTTCTACACAGCTGTCTGACCAAACTGTAATTATCATATGGAAATTAATTTCAGTGTTCATGCCATTTCATATTTTTGTTGCAGGTCCACAGCACTGCTTTTATTGCTTTAATGATGGCCAATCAGGTCAATGATGAACATGCCACAAAGATTTTGCATGTCATACACCGGTTAAATGTTAATATCAGACTTAAGCGGGTACGTTCCTCCTGCTCTTTTCTCTTTCATTTAAAAAAGAAAAAATCTGAAAATTGGTTACATAAATCACTACTAGAACTCATAACTGTGTTACACAGTAAAACTAATGATGTAAATTTGGCCAACTTTCACATCTCTTTCAATAAAATATGTTATTGGAAAAAATTATTCCATGAGTTCCATGACAGTTTAATTTAATCTTGACACACATGATCAATTTTGAGAATTTCCATTGCATTTTGTGTGTTTTATTAAACTTGGTGTGACCAGTTAAAAAGGACCACTCATTGGAAATGAATGGTTTTGACAACAGTAAGTGCAAAAATACTCTTTTTATCTCATTCCTTCTGTCCTGCTCCTGAAAGATTCAGATGTCTGTGAACACACACACACACACACACACACACACACACACACACCCACAGCATAGGAATTAGACCTATTGCCAATGGCCAAAAGGAAAAAAATTATACAATGATGAAACTTTTTTGTTGTTCAGTGGCAACTTGAAGGCCAATCGATGTACTGACCATTAGGTTCTGAATTATATCTTCAATAATGATACTGATGAGGAGGAGAGAATGATACAACAGCAACAACCATGTTAAGATATGGTCTTAAGAGCTGTCCCTTTCAAGAAAGAGGTGCTCTCGGTACTTAAAGTCCCCTGTATAGATCAGATTGAAGAGTCCCATGAGCAGAAGGCGGCCCTTTTTGAGGTCTGCAGAGGAAAAGGGTTGAAAGGCCACTGCTAATTCATTGAGGTGGGCTGTGGGGGATTCCCAGGGCAGTCTCTGCACTGTGTATGCACCTTGGTACCAGAGGGTTTCAGGAAAGAAAAGCCAACAAGGACATCTGTGAAGCTGAAGAGAGAGCTTCCAGGTTGTGGAATAGGAAGGGGGAGCCATGTTGTAGCATGGTGCTTGGACACAAGCCAAGGCCTGTTCATTCCTGGTTGGGTTTCCCAGGTGAGGGTGTCTGAAGATCAAAGACCTGAAACACTTGATGACCCTGAGTTCTTCGCTGATGGTGTGTCCAACCTGCCCATCTATGGTGTTTGCTTCAAACTAAGTCAAAGTCGATTCTGTTCATGTATCATGTAAAAACAACAAATGTTTACCAAAGCGCTTAGCAGTCAATACAATTTACAACCAATAAAGTGAGATTGAAATGAAATCACAGCACACTAAGAGTAAAAAGAGATGAAAGTATAATAGCATACTAATTATTGATTGACATGCCATAATCCACTCTAATCAAAAGGTAAACTGTTTCACAGATTTGGATTAGCCACTGCAAAAGCTTAAATACCTCCATGCTTAAATGTTATGCGTACAACTTTGACTCAAACCAGTTAATAAATGAACTAGAGTATTCTAAACAATTTGTGAACAATGCAGAGAATACTGTTACAGCCCTGGCTCAAAGGCTGCAACAAAGAAGGGAGGCAGGCACAAAGTGGTAGCTTACAAAAAAATATAATTTATTAATAGAAACATAAATAAACATGTAAATATGAGTGCATGGATGTAAATGTATTAACCTGTACAAAACAAAACCAGACCACAAACTAAATCAGAAAAAACAAACAATGCTCTCCCAGAACAAACCAGGGAGACACGCATTGTTAGCAGTGCAGGCAGAGGAAGGCTTAAATAGCGGCAGAGCACAGCGGGCCCAGGTGTGGCTCATGCCCCAATTAGCCCCAGATGGCACCTGCAAAAGAAACAATTAACTGAAAAGTAAAAAATAGTGATTGTGCTGTCACAATACTTACCCACCCAGACCAACACAGAATGAACTACTGTCTCCTGAACTTTAACCCTTTTAATCTAGATTAAGAGACAACTAGATTGAAACAGTTCAGTGAAGCGGACTACACCGAGGTTGTTGTTATATTTCATTCAAAGAATGAGAAAGCAGAGGTTGACTGGGAGCTGAAAATATTTTCAAAATTACCCCAGAAGATGCGCCTTTTCCCAAAGCATCCCAAATCGAAGTCCTGCTTTTGACTAGAGAGAACCAGTTGAAACCCTAATAATAACTATGACAACCAGGAGTGGATATTGGTGTAGAAAGAAGTCAGAAAGAGCAACACTGGACCACTTGATTTTGTGCGGTGTGTTCAGATCAAAGAACAAATTTGCCGCCAAGTTAAATGCTGCAAAGTCTTCCTGAATAATTAATTTTCCACAATGTAACTTCAAATATTTCAAGTGTTGTCTTTGTTGATTTTCTCTGATGTCAGAGACAAGTTTTCATGACTACATTAAAGTTATTTTTCACCAGAAACAAAACATTTTTTTTACTTTGTGCTGCACTTTCAACATTTTTGCCTTCAAAACAAATTTCTACATTAAATATTGAAACTTAACAGTCTGTAATAAATAGCACAAATGTTTCAAGGTATAATTTACTGTCTTATTGTCAAAATACAGAATATAGCAAACCTGTTTTGTTCAGAGGAATTTGAGTTAATAAAAAGATTAAAACATGACATCAGCTCATTATATATATGAATTATTATAGAAAAATGAAATACTTTAGAGAAAAGCAAACATTTATAACTGAGACAACCAAAGTAGTTATCAAGATATGAACATAACAGAAGTATTAAAATGTTCTGTTTTTATAATCAGATTTTTAAATATTTCTAGCGTTAACATGACCAACAAAAATCAATTTGAACTGCATGTAATTGAGCAGTAAAAGTTAAGAATCAGGCTACTAAACAGCTGAAAACAAAAACTTGAGCATTAAAAGTTGTATCGGGAATCAATGAAAACAATGTTTTGTAATATGGGAAGATTTAAAGCCTGGATTGGATTTTCCTGCCACACTTGTTAGACTCAGCCAAGAGTTTATGGCACAGCCTGCTTCTCATATTTCTCTGTCAAGCAGAAGGGGAGAAAATAGACCTGACCGATTTTGCTTTCCATGAAACAATAGACACTCAACCTCTTTGCTGCATGAGTCCACGGTCTAAGCTCCAGAGGCTTGTGGGATCTTGAATGTGGGATTCCCACCAAACACGCAAAAGACCTGGCTTAGCTCACACAATAGCACATGAAACATGGCTATTTTTATATAAACCAGGTGTCCAGTGCATGCCCGGTGTTTAACTTCAGCAGGAAGGGATGCAAGGCATCTGAAAGAAGGTCACAATTTAATATAAAAGCACTCTGTGCTGTTAGCAGAGTCTGACACATCATTGTGTGCTGCTAACATACCTGACAGGTGAGAATTCTTTGCTTCATTTGCGGACATATAGTAGATTTTCAATGTGAAGGAAAGTTTGTGCCTTTGGGCAGCGTTTGCATTGGGTTTCTGATTGTTGGGGTTTGGTGGAGGTCAGTTGTTGTGAATTTGTTGCTAATATTTAAAGCACTTTTTTCTGTCTGTGAATAGATGGACATGCTGCTTGTTTTTTGTCCTCATTCGTTATCAAAATTTTGCACAAGATGTGTTCTTAATTATAAAGCAAAACTACAATTTTTTTTTCCTATTCAATAAATTCTTCATTTGATGAAATTGTGTAATTAACAAATTTAAATAATCTCATTTGACACTAAAAACAGACATTTCCGTAAATGAACATCTCAGTTCAAAACTATAAAAAGATCCATTGGTTATTCATCTATACAGGTTGGAGTTGAAAAGTTGCTCTGTCCGTGTATTGAACCTATGGACAGATTTAATCTTTGCATAATCAACTGATCTCTGCACTTAAATGCAACTGATGGTGAGTCACTAATTCAGTCTTTATCCTCTTTTTCTGTTGCTCCAAAGAGTATAAACAATTTCTTGACAGATTCATAGGAAATGAGAGAGAAATTGAGAGGAAGTTACAAATGAAAGCGATTCAGAATTTGACATAGTTAATGCTTTAAAATGTGTTTTAAACTTTGCAACCTATTTGAGACACTAATTCAAAAGGTTACTTCAGCCTGATGTCTTTCTTTCTTTTTGTCAGAAACTTAATAAATACATCTGTGTGCATGACTGATTTACAAAGATGTTGAAAAATGCCATCACTTGTATATTTCCTGCAGAGATGAACACTTATGAAGAATATGATGAAGAAGAACTCAACAACTACATCATTCAGTGCAGTATTCAAGACTCCTGTCATGATGCTTTTCTGAAGTCTGCAGCCAGGTATGAGAGTCACATCCAGAATTCTCTTTCCATCATAAAATATGTTTGATAGCAGCCAGCTGACTGCCCTGTGCCTCCTTTGCCCTTGACTGTTAGTTTAGCAGTATCGACAGATGAAAATCTCAGAGTCCTGGCAGCTATTGAACAAGGTGAGTTGGATATCATGCTGGAAATACCTTCACCATTACCACAGAGAGCAGTTTCTGCGTTTAATGGGCTGACTTTCATACGAAGCCAAAAACAGAGAGTCATACGACCTGCAGCTGCAGAAAAGGATCGCTAAGCATCATGAGGTTGGCAGCCAGACAGAGGCAGGGAGATAAATAAATATAGAGAGGGGAGATATGTATTGTTTGTGAATGGAAAGGTGAGACAAAAAGAAGTGGAAGGGCAAAGTACAGAATATTGTATAAGTACCAATGAATCCTGGATGTTTCTGACTTTCTTTCTTTTCTCTTCTAAAACTCCTGGGCTATCCCTCTGCCATGGTGACCAGGTGAGGTCTCTGTGCTCAGGGAGATGCTGAAGCACGTCTTTGCTTTCAATGAGTCAGACAGTCGTGGCTGGCTTCCCCTCCATCGGGCTGCATCCCAGCCTGTACTGGAGGTTCTGGAGACCATCCTGAGATGTAAGTACATAGTAAACAGAGCGCATGGTTTCCCTACAGTTCCATATATGTCTATGCCTTTAACTTTGTTTGCAATACGAGTAAACGGTAGGTTTATCATATCTTGTTTAAGGAAAACAGCTGCCTCCTGCTGACAGTAAATAAGCTATGCAATCTAATTGCATGACTCACAACACCTGGAACAAAGTAGTCCTTGTTTAGTCAAAATGATCTCATGGCAATGCCTATAAATAGCATGCCACTTTCAGTACTTTTCACATCATTTTTAGGCTTTTGACTTTGACTTTTACATTGTTATTGCACCAAATAGGGATAGGATAAAAATCTCTGGGTTGGGTGTCATCATCTCAATGTGCATAGTGTGTAATGCTACACTACAAGAATGCATGCTAACAATGAGCTGGCATGTAATACTATGCCTTTTCATGAGAACAGGCTGATCCTGGGTTTAAACTCCATACAAGCTGCAATAGTTGGATAACGACGGAACAGGCTAAGAGAGATAAATAAATGTTTCCTCATTAACTTTTAAGTAGCATCAGCAATGACTGCCTCAAACTCAGAGTATTTCCAGCGGATGCTAGCTCTCCTCGTTCAAATATAAATTGTGCTGTCAATCCCTTTTTATTCAACCTGGAGGTCAGCCAGTAGCAAAGTGTCCCGGGCTTACAGACTCACCTGCCAGGTTATCACAGCTGACAGTTAGATATATGAATTCCAGCAATGTACACTCTGACCTCAGTGTGTTGTGTTTGTGTTAGTGGAGGCTCAGAGGCTCAGTCTGGAGGAGAGGACTGTTGTTGGAGGAGAGACGCCGTTGACTCTGGCAGTTAAAGCCGGACTTGTGCAGAATGTGAAGAGCCTGCTGCAGTATGGAGCATCGCCTCACAACACAAACAGCAAGAATGAGACACCGCTGCTGCTGGGTAATACCGAACATCAGTGGTTCAGCCATCCTCACTCAGGAGCCTGTAACACACAGTACAGCTTTTACAGGGTGGGGCACAGTGAACTTATAGAGGTCCATGAATTTCATAAAAGAAACCAAAAAAAACATCAGTTCTTTGCTGATAACCCCCACTGCTGTGAGAATCCTCCTTGTTTCAGAATGGAGAACTGTGTACATCTTAAACCAAAATGTGATGCTTTCCTGAAGCAAACCGCATAGTTTGGAGCCCAAACATCACATGATAAATACATTTCAAATTTTGGAAATAGAAAACTAAATATATATTTAGACTTGAAAATCACACTTAAGGTAAACTTACATGTGCCAACAGTTATACAATGTATTCACTATAATACAGCCCAAGAAGTGCATCTTATTGATCGCATGAAATGGCAAAATCTGGTCTGCTTAAGTTCTGGAAGCATATGCACTTTTCTGAAAATTAGGTAAGACAGAAATCAAATACAAGTAAACATATTTTTGATCTATTTGTTTGTTGCTAAACAAATAATGACACCATCACAAAATGTGATCTGATTACAATTGTGTTCTATAAGCTTATTAACCTAAGTAATTAAAGTTTGAAGGATCATTTCTAGGGCTGGGCTGTCCTGTGAAGAAGTAACCATCTCCATTAATTGCAATAAAATCTTTTATTCTTTAATAAATTTAAAGTTTATTATATTAGTTTTTTATAAATATGTAATGGGCTGCACGGTGGTGTGATGGTTAGCACTGCAGCCTCACAACAAGAAGGTCTTTGGTTTGAGCCCTGGCTGGAAAAGGGTTCGAACAGGGGCATTTCTGTGTGGAGTTTTCATGTTCTCTCTGGGTACTCTGGCTTCCTCCCACAGTCCAAACACGATGATAGGTTAATTGGTCACTCTAAATTCTCCCTAGGAGTGAGTGTGAACGTGAATGATTGTCTGTCTCTCTGTGTTGGCCCTGCGATGGACTGGAGACCTGTCCAGGGTGTACCCTGCCTCTCGCCTGCTAATTGCTGGGATAGGCTCCAGCTACCCTGCAACCCTGATTTGGAATAAGCGGTATAAAAAATGGACAAATGATAAATATGTAATGTTTTTGCTTTGAATAATGTATGTATTGGCTGTAACCAAAGCAGATTTCGAATTGGAAGATATAGTTGTAAAAGATTGTAGTAAAAGAAAAGTGAAAACTTCAAACCTTCAGAGGGCCATTAAAACAATAAAATGAATTACAGCTGATTATTTTAGTCTCAATAGTAAAATCAGCTGATATACTTTTGAGGCATGTGGAGCATGATTCATCTCTGTTGACAATAATTGTCTTTAGGGTTGCTTACCAGTCAAGCCAGTAACTGGTCAGTAGCTGCTACTTTGGGCTAACAGCCAGTCATGAATGCATCTGTGATTTAATGGCACTTTCATGAGGATTTCATGGAATCATATTTTGGAGTAAATAAGCTTATCTAATGTAAATTAAACCTTGTCATCCAACCTGCAAACTCTTTTCCTTTCAACTTTATTTCTAGTTAAAACCTTCTGGCTTGCATGACTGCATAATTCCACGCTGATCAAACCACATTTTCTGATCACTGTGCAGCAGTGAGAGCTGGCTCTTACGAAATGACACACACACTGGTGACTCATGGCGCTTGGGTAGAGCAAGTCTGCCGGAAGAGATGGACAGCCATGCACGAGGCGGCCAAGGTTGGCAACGTGGACATCCTGATGCTGCTGCTAAGAAACGGCGGCCGGGTAAACCTCAAGGATGTGGCGGGAGTGACGCCGCTTGCTGTGGCTGCTGAGCATGGACATTTCCACATCACTGAGATCCTACTTAGCTGTGGTAAGATGAAAGATAAAACTATTTGCAACTAATTGCAGATTTAGTCACTTTGGAGACAACTAATTCTTAGAAATGATGAAAGTATTGAACTATGTGGGGAAATGTTACAATATCAAAAAGAAAAATACATGAACTAAAATACAGAAAAAACTAATATACATGAAAAAGCTCTTTGTCTCAAAGAATTGTTTAACCATGAGAGTGAAATGTTAGTCGTTAGTTATTTCTTCCTCCCTGTCAACCCTGACCAGGTGGTAGGGTGAACTCTCAGGCCTGTAATGGGGAAAGTGTCTTGCTGGACGCGGTCGGATCAGGAAACACAGCCTGTATTCAGCTGCTGCTGGACAACGGAGCCAATCCTAACCTACCCAGCATCACTGGACATTTGCCCATTCACAAGGCAGCATATGCCGGGCACTACGAGTAAGCTCCTGCTGTCAAATGTGTGATTTTAACAGCACTACTGCCTGTGAAGGATGCTGTGCCAGTAAGAGTTAACAGACTGGGTCGCAACATGATTTATTTGCACATTTTGCTGAAATTTCTTGATGCTCGGTGACATTCTGACAGCTTGCAGGGCAAAAGGCTCATACACTCAATAGCCACTTTATTAGGTCCACCTTGCTAGTACCTGGTTGTGCCGGTAAGAACTAATTCTTGGTGGCATAGATTCAACAAGATGTTGGAAACATTTCTCAGAGATTTTGCTCCATATTGATGTGACAGTATCACATAGTTTCTGCATAGCCATGATGAGAATCTCCCGTTCCACCACATCCCAAAGGTGAAATATTGGATTGAGATCTGGTGACTGGTGAACATTGCAATGTTCAAGAAACCAGTTGGAGATGATTTGAGCTTTGAGACATGGTGCATTATCCTGCTGGAAGTATCCATCAGAAGATGCTACACTGTGGTCATAAAGAGATGGACATGTTCAGCAACAATACTCAGGTAGGCTGTGCTGGTTAAACCATGCCAAGCTTGTTACTAAGGGGCCCAATATGGGCCAAGAAAATATTCCCCACACCATTGCACCACCAGCAGCAGCCTGGGGCATTGATATAAGGCAGGATGGATCCATATCATCATGATGTTTCCTCCAAATTCTCTACTCTACCATCTGAATGTGGAGCTGAAATGGAGACTCATCAGACCAGGCAACATTTCTCTATCTTCTATTATCCAGTTTTGGTGAGTTTGTGTGAATTGTAGCTTCAGTTTCCTGTTCTTAGCTGACAGGAGTTGTACCCGGTGCGGTCTTCTGCTGCTGTAGCCCATCTGCTTCAAGGCTGGATGTGTTGTGTGTTCAGAGATGCTACTCTGCATACCTTGGTTGGACCCAGTGCTTATTTGACTTCCTGTTGCCTTTCTATCATCTCCAACCAGTCACTCTCGTCTGATGTTTGACATCAACAAGACATTTTGGTCCAGACAACTGCTGATCACTGGATATTTTCTCTTTTTCAGACCATTCTATGTAAACCCTAGAGATGGTTGTGTGTGAAAATCCCAGTAGATCAGCAGTTTCTGACCAACAACCATGCCATGTTCAAAGTCACTTTATTCCCCCTTTTTCCCCATTCTGATGCTCAGTTTGAACTTCAGCAAGTCACCTCAACTATGTCTACATGACTGAATCCTTTGAGCTGCTACATTGTCATTGGCTGATATTTGTATAAACAAGCAACTGACCAAATGGACCTGATAAAGTGGACAGTGAGTTTATGTTAGCATGAAAGGACCTTTTCCTCCAAGTCTCATCCTTTCCTTTTTATGTTTCCCCTCAGTGCTCTGAAAATGCTGATCCCACTGACCAACAAGAAAGTCATTAAAGAGGCAGGTCAGAGTCCAGTCCACTCTGCTGCAGAGGGAGGCCATAGCCACTGTCTGGCGCTCCTACTAGCCTGTGGCTTTGATGTCAACTACCGTATGAACACAAGAAACTCTGAAAACTACCGGGACATGAGAAAAAGTGCCTTGTATTTTGCCGTCTCAAATCGGGATATGGAGTGCACCAAAATGTTGCTTGCTGCGGGAGCAAGGACAGACTTGGACCCTCTGTGCTGCCTCCTGGTGGCGGTCAGGTCTAGTTGTTACGATATCGTGAAGCTGCTACTGGCAGCCAAAGCAAATGTGAACTGTTACTTTACGGTGGTGAGCAACACAATGTTTCCCACAGCATTGCAGTACTGCCTCAAGGATGAGGTCATGATGCGGCTTCTGCTCAACAGCGGCTATGATGTGGAGAAGTGCTTTCAATGTCACCAAGACAACGCCATCAACGCTATGAATGACGTAGAGGAGAAAATCCCAGTGAGTGTGTGCTTTTACCTTTTTTTTTACTTACAAGTTAGTTTGGACATACAACCCGAATTCCAGAAAAGTTGGGACGTTTTTTAAATCTGAACAAAATAAAAACTAAAAGACTTTCAAATAGCATGAGCCAATATTTTATTTACAACAGAACATACATAGCACAAACATACAAAATGAGCTCATGTCAAATGGGATGCCTGCTAAAGGTCTCAAAATAGTTGGCATGGGGGACACAATTCCTGGAGAGGCAGAGCCTCCCAGAGGGAAAGATGGGCAGAGGCTTTCCAATCTGTGAAGGAGTAAGTAAAAAGATTGTGGAATACTTTGAAAACAATGTTCCTTAATGTCACATTGTAAAGGCTTTGCAACTGTCATCTTCTACAGTGTATAACCAAAAGATTCAGAGAAACTGGAGATGTCTCTGTGCGTAAGGGACAAGGTCAAAGAACTTTATTGAATGCCCATGGTATTCGGGCCCTCAGATGACACTGCATCACTCAACAGCACGATCATGTCAGTGACATTACTAAATGGGCTCAGAAATACTTCCAGAAACCACTGTTGGTTATTTGACATGGTCCAGAAGCACCGTCGTGTCCGGTGGACCAAGACTCCTGTAATGAAACACTTTTATTTATTTATTTAGGATTCGGAGGAGGTCGGTGAATAATAGTCCACAACTCTGGTATAT
>JBBBVU010000010.1:3108044-3124098 GCA_037177055.1 Atherinosoma microstoma
GCTCAGATTTATAGTTACCTATAGACACAAAGTAGTCCCTGTCTTTTAGATAGGACTCAAATCAGTTAATTGCAGTGCCAGAAAGTCCATGAACCTAGTACATCATGGATTTCCCCCAGTAGTCTCAGCCTATAGCAGCAGAACTGAAGGGATGGATAAGAGTCAGCAAGCCAGACCTAACAGTAAGATTAATCAGCATCTAGGATTCTTTACTAAAATGTTTGAAGCCTAATTTTAAAGAAAGAGAAGCTGTTTGCTTTCTGAAGCCAAACTGGGAGCTGGTACCATAACTGAAGGATCTGTCTCCCATTCTACTTTTTTAACCTCTACTTTTACGAGTGAAGTGCTCTGTTGGGTAAATCTGGAACTCTAAGATGTTTACAATCCAATGGAACTTCTTCATTAAGAGTTTTATATGTAGATTTCATGCACCAGTCAAATAAAAATTGATAATTCACATATCTAATAAGCCATTATCGTTTTTTTTTCTCTAAATGATTATTTTGATGATTTCTTCTTTTTTCATTATTCATTTACCTTCACACTGGGGTGATGCAGTTGGTCGGTGTCATGATCCAATCTGATGAAAGCTTTCCTTACAATAGTGTTCAGTTTATGATTATATGAACATGTTTTCCGTGATTCCTAGTGGGTAACATCATCATAAGGTTTTGAATATATTTTACTTCATTAACAAATTCAAAGTGTCTTTTCAAAATCTTCTTCAGCATCCTTCAGCCTGACTCTGGAGGAAAAGACTCTGGAGGGGGAGACCTTTCTGACACTGGCTGTGAAAGCCGGTTTGGTGGAAAATGTCAAGATGTTGCTGACGCATGGAGCTTCTCCTCACACTACCAACAGCAAAAAGGAATCCCCTCTGCTCTTAGGTCAGAACACGGTTTCCATGACACTGACAGGAGAGGGTTAACACAAAGAATAAGAAACCATAAACGATAGCTTGTCCTCGCTCATCATCCATTCCCCCTCCTCTCATGTCGTCCCTATAGCAGTCAGAGCTGGATCTCACCAGATAGCTTCCAGTTTGATAACTGGGGGTGCCCAAGTGGAGCAGGTGTGTCTGAAAAAGTGGACAGCCATGCATGAAGCTTCCAGGGCCGGCTGTGTTCACGTCATGGAGCTCCTGTTGCAGAATGGAGGTCAAGTCACAGAGACAGACCAGCATGGAGTGACTCCCTTGGGCATCACTGCAGAGTACAGCCATCCTGAAGTCATGGAGCTCCTCATCAAACACGGTGAACTATTGATACATGCATTTTACTTGGAAAGCGCACAGCAGCTACATTAACAACTGCACTATTTCATATTCTAATTTCAAGTATATAAATTTGAAATGTCAACATCACAACACATTCAGGTTATTATCTTAGACTTTACAAAGGATGTACAGCTTCTTCAAAGGGTGAAAGAGACCATAACTTCATCTTTATGCATAAAGCAGGTGATTTGCTTATAAAACACCCCTTATAAGAATATTTCAGCAGCCAGATGAGCTATTTTGAAAATCTTTCCTCTCATAATTAAGGTGCTGATGTAAATGCCCAGGCACCCAATGGCGACAGCGTGCTGTACGATGCTGCAGGTACAGGGAATCCAGATTGTATCAACATCCTGCTGCAGCACGGAGCAAATCCCAACATCCACAACCTGAGCTCCCAGCTGCCCATCCATCGAGCTGCGTATGAAGGACACTACCTGTGAGTAGCATCAACCTGATGACCAACAAGCCTTTGGATCATGGAGTTTACTTTTGAGGAGTAATCTGCAGTATTTGCAGTCATGAACGCCTCATACAACAACACGTTAAATATGTCAATTGGGTAACTTACTGAAATAAAAATAACTCACAATCTCCTCTTTATTACAGCCATTTGAATATCACAATATCATAACAATTGATAAAGAACCAAAATACTGACATGTGCATATTGCATCTCCATCAACACCATTTTTGACCTGTCATGGATTTAGTTTTCTCAGATTCATAATTCCTCAGAAGCAAAAAAAAGTTATTCTCATTTCCAGTTTGGTCTGGATCCTTTGACTTTACTTTTTGACCGACAGGCAGGGCAAACTGGGACAAAAAATCGTCCCCGGCATTTTGGTCCAGACTGGTCATATGTGTTAATGAACACCATAAATTTTTGAGCTCCCTTAAATATGAATATCAACAGTGCAACTCCTTAAAACCAATAAAGCATGCAGTGACTAAGCAGGAATCAGTGACAGTAGACAGTAGATTTTTCCCAAAAATATAATTTGTTAATAAAACAAGCATCTATGCTCCAGCACATTGATGAATATTGCAGCCACATTCATCCTAAAGTTCATCCTGAATTGGAATAAGCGGTATAGACAATGAAGTAATATTCTATCTTGTGTAGATTGGTGAGGGGATGGTGGGGTTTTTTACTGTGAGCCCTTTGGTTGTTTCTTGTTTAAACTAATAACAAATATCTAAAAAAAAAAAAGAAAAACTTTTTGAAATGCCAGATTTATTCTCAAGACTTTGAGCCATATTCAATTAAGTTTCCCTAAGCTGCAACAGTTTTCATGTTCCTGAAAAAGATGATTTCTTCTGCTTCATTAAACTGTAACAGAAATATATTTTGCATGGAAGACAAGTAAAGTTTCTTCTACAGCCTCATGCTGAGAATTAGTGAAGTAATTTTTTTTTTGCAATTCAGTTTTTCAAATAATTTACAATTTTTCTCCATCAGAGCTTTGAGGATTTTGATCCCAATCACCACTCGACGAGCCCTCCGGCTGTCTGGTCAAAGTCCCATCCACTCAGCTGCAGATGGAGGTCATGTCCACTGCCTCGAACTTCTGCTAGAAAAAGGTTTCGATGTTGATGCACTTTTAGCCCCTCACATGTCTGAAAACTATGGAGACATGAGAAGAAGCCCTCTCTACTTTGCTGTCTGCAATGGAGATGCCACATGTACTGAGATACTGTTGAAGATGGGGGCAAAACCAGATCTGGACCCATTGCACTGTCTCCTCGTGGCAGTCAGGTCCAGCCGTTATGAGATTGTAAAACTGCTGCTGGAAGCTGGAGCTAATGTGAACTGTTACTTCATGGTGGTGCACGACACAATCTTTCCAACAGCACTGCAGTACTGCTTGAAGGACGAGGTGATGCTGAAGCTGCTGCTCAACAATGGCTACAATGCAGAGAAGTGTTTCTGTTGTGACCACGGCGACATCTGGGATGATCTGTTTGAGTCTGAATACTCACAAGATCAACAGGGAAAAGTTACTGTGAGTTTCTTTTGTTTTTAATTATTTTTGATTAATATCATAGAACTATTCAGAAAAAAAGTTTCACAAAAACTCATAAAAGGGAGTTTTTTCCCCCTGGATATTCTGGAGATCATCAAAGCCCGTAGGAGGTGACATTATACAAAAAGAAAACTAAATTTACAGTATTTTGTCCACAGTACATCAAAAACAACAGATTAGATTCAATTCAGCTTTATAAATTCAATTCAATTTTATTTATAAAGCGCTTTTCATACCGAAGCAACACAAAGTGCTTTACATGGTAAAAACAATTGAAAAAAAAGAATTCAAAACATTCATACACAAGTAACAAAAATTTTAAACATACACCTTCATACAAAACATACACATTATGTATGCCAATTCATATCAAAATAATCTCAAGGCATTTTCATTGACACATTCCAATTTTATCTGATTCATTGTCCAATTACAATCACTTTAAACAAATCCATTATATCCAATGCCTTTTTTATATGAATTATATTCATATGAACCAGTGAATAAAAAGAGAATTACCAAGCTAAGGAAACCAGTGGATTGCACTGAATTCTATGTTTGATTCAATCCTCCATCCTGAGCTGCACTAGGAGGCAGTAGGGAGGAAAACCTCCAGCAGAGCTAGGAATGGGAAAGATGGCCATCTGCCTGGACCAGTTGTTTGGCTCAGTCATTTTCTAGTTATTACTATAGCTCATCAGGTAATCTCTGAATGAGGTCTGGGGCAAATATTGTAGATATTTGCATTCTTTTGTAGCCCCACAAGAAAAAGTGGGCTAGAGTTATCTTTATTTCTGTTCATTAAATTTTTAAAAACTGTAAGAAAGTAGACATGGATGTCATGCAGTGGTATGCTCAAAAAACAGATTTTCTTTGTAGTACCTGGGTGTGCCACCAGATGGACTATTTTATTGTCTAGTCCAGTGTTTTCTCAATTTCAGTCCTCAAATACCACAGCCCAGCATGTTTTAGATGTTTTCCTTCTCCAACACACCTGATTCAGATAAATGAACCTCCTTATCAAGTTCATGCAAGCCTGTCAATGAGCCATTCATTTCAGCCAGGTGTAAAAGTGTGGAAACATCTAAAACAGGGCAGTGGTACTTGAGGACCAGCATCAAGAAACACTTGTTAAATAGAAAAAAGAAGAAAAAAAAGCTGCATGCTGATAAACCCTCCTGGCAAAAGGCTTCTAGCTTTCACATGCTGAGTATGGGACTCATGCAAATGACACTTTTCTCAAGCTCCAATGTCACACATCTGTTTTTCATGCCACATAAACAAATTCATATCTGATAACATGGTGCAAAGGGAGCAAGATGGTTGCAAGAAAATCAACATGTTTGAATTTCAAAATTTTTTAATAGATTCCCCTTTATATACCAGAATAATCTGGGTAGATGTTCATCTGCAGCATCTCTCATTCCCTCTACTGAGCAGTGAGCCAAAGAACTGTTGTGGTGACACTACATGGAGTCTGTCATGCTGAAACCTCCTATTAATGGTAGTTGTTTAACACTGAACAAAACCTGGTGCAACTCTCATGTTTAACAATTAACCAGGATTAATTATGCACATCTGTGCTTGATATGCTGTGGGGTTATTTCATTCATTAATTGTCCAAGTTTAAGTCTGGGTTGGAAACATTTAAAAAAAATCTTCATTGACATAGGCTAAATTTTTGATCCAACTAGCTGCACAGCCCTGCATGTAGCTATAAGATAATACTATAGTTTTCCACGCCAACATACAGGAAGGTACATTATTTGTTTTTGTGTGGAACTGTGCAACAATATGCTCCAGTTGGGATAAATAATGAGCTGCTGAGCTCCTGAACTTCCTTGTTCTTTAGTACCAGGTTTCTCAATTTCAACCTGACACAGAGAGGTGTCTTGTTTCTCCTCATACCAGAGTAGCCCCTGTGTTGCCCTGAGTAGCCCCAGTGTTGCCCAAGGGTATGTACCGGGCTAAAAGCCCTGGCAACAGGCCCCAAAGAAGTCCCGGTCAAGCCCCAGAAGTGATTATGAAAACACCATTGGCTCTGGCACACACTTGCTCACTTGCTATAGTATATACTGTAAGTGTGAAAGGTATAGCTGTAAGGAGAAATTTACTGAACTCGAGAGAGAGAGAAAGCAAAAAGATTAGATGACAAGCCAGAAGCATTTAGGAAAATATTTTGTAGACAAATGAGAAACTTAGAAGTGTTATGTTTGGGAAAAAGAAAATGTTTTATTCTACATTTGAACTTAAACTCATCTATAAAACATAGTGGTTGTATTATCATAGTCTGGCCCCGTTTAGCTGCATCTGGTCTACAATGGCTGTCATTGACGTATCGATGAATTCTTATTTATACCACCAAATTCTGATGGAAAATTAGAGCATCGGTTTGTAAACTATATTTCAAATGAAAATATGCCATGAGGTAGGTCAACTATTCTAGATGCCCAGGCCATTTGAGACCTGGATGGAGGTGAAAGACAGCTTTATACAATGTATATGTTTCTATTTACTAAAAGACACTGTTTACTAGACAACTCTTAACTGTGTATAATTGTTAAATTGTTATGGAAGGTACTGGGGGAAGATGGGGGCCGAAATTTGTCTACTTTTGAAACCACATGTTTATTCTGTGCTTCTGACAGACACTATTATTGCCTCTGAGAAAAACTTCAGTAAACAGACTGTTTTAAAAGAAAATGCTCAGGTCAAGATTGGATAAGAAGAATGAAATTAATCTTTTAAAATTGACAAGTCAAATTTCCATTCTTAATCCAAGAGAGATATTTTAGGAATTATTTTCTCTCTTTTTTTTTTTTTTTTGTTCTTTGTGGAAGATTAGCCAAATTCATGTGATATAAATTCAAAAAGTGATATTAAGTGGGTTTTTTTCCAGATGTGTCCTAACAGTTTGGCTAGTTGTATCATTAGATTTTTTTCTGTCTTCAAGTTTTGTGACTTTGTAAGTGTCTCCTGGCTGGTGAACCTGGTGGGAAGACTTGTGTCAATCCTCCTTGAATACGTTGGCCAAGTTTCTCTCTGTGGCAAACTGGTAAAGATGCTGAAGAAACAAAAAGAGTGGCCTGACATTCGCAGAACCACCTGTGAGTTAACTCCAGGGAACTTACCTGCTATTCCTTTTTTGTTTGAAAAAGCACAGTTTATAAAATCTGCTGTTCTCTGTGATCCAGGTAACCCACGCCCTCTGTCTCACCTGAGCAGAGTTGTGATCAGGAAACATCTGCGTTGCAGCAGTCTGAAGTCCATCCAGCTGCCCAACAGACTGAAGGACTACCTGTTGTTCAAGGACAATGACCTGTACAGCAAAATAATTTGTAGAGAGGAATGAGGAAGGAAGTCTTGAGCCTTAAAAAGTCTTAAATATCGAATATTAGTTTAGTTTTATTTTGTTCTATTACACTGTGTTGTATATATTAGAGCTTACATAAAAAATAGATTAACATATGATCTGTTTAACCAAGTTAGCTTTAGAATTTTTACCTGCTGAATATGAATTGTGACTTTTTTATAAAGTTATTTACTTCCAATAGAACTTAGGAGTATTTTTCTAGAACAACACTCAAGTGACCACAGATTAAACACATGTATAGTTGAAGAAAGAACATCCAAATAAATAAATAAACTTTATAAGCCAAATTTTAGTTACAATTAATTATTAAAGGACAAGCAAACAAAGAACTTTGAGAGACGTATTTGTATGTATCAGCACTAACAAACTGAGTTGCACATAAATAAATATATTAAGAAAAGGCCATTTCAGAACATCTGCGTGTTTTTCATTGTTTCAGATATGTTTTTAAAAAGCTTAAGATATGTACATTTATGATCATTACTGCTGATAATTGATGGGATAGGCTCCAGCCCACCCGTGACCCTGAATTGGATTAAGCGGTACATAAAATGGAAGGATGGATGGATGGATGGATGGATGCATGGATGGATGGATGCATGGATGGATGGATGCATGGATGGATGGATGGATGGATGGATGGATGGATGGTACATGTATGCACTAGTCACTAGAGGCAAAATAATTTTTTGTTGTGCAAAAAATACCTGTTCTGTTGTAAACCCACCAAATTTGGAAATTAAATATTGTTGGACCAGTTTTACAGATAGTACAAATGTTATCGATATTATAATATTATGATATTACAGATATTACAGGTATTACAGATTCTCAAGAGAGAAAAAAGCTTTCAAATTGTTAACCATAGAATATATAAATTACTCCTCCAGAGTGTGGGGATTTTAACACTTTAATAAAAGTGTAAACGTGCATAATAGGGCAAAAAGATACTTTCTAGAGATTCATAAATTTGTTCCCTGGCTGCTGTTAATGGTGACCTGGGATGGGTATGTGAAGTCAGGTGGAAGATAAATATAGTAAATCTATGGAATAGAATGCTTGACCTACCTGATGGCTGGCGAGTTTTATTTGGGATCTCTCAGTAAGAGGAGAATGGGCATCAGATATATTCTGTCTTCTTCAGGAACACGGAATTGAACATCTCTACATCCACAGAATGAAGGTGGATGTGGAAATGTTTAAATAATTTGCCCTGACAAAGTGTAATATTAAATGGTTGGAAGAAATTAAGCATAAACCAAAACTACGTACTTATTATCTGTTTAAAAACATGTATGAGAGTGAAAGATATGTTTATGCTGGCTGCATCTGGTAATCTGATCAGATCTGTACCACAGAATAATGAATGTTTGGAAACTGACATAAATGTCAGTATTTGAACAATTCAATTGAAAGGACCTTGAACTACCAAATTATTATAACCAAATAGTGCTGATAAATAACAGAATGGTCTGATAACTGTCACATCTTACATGTAAAGTAAAACAATTTACATCATGTTTTTTGCATAATTTAAAGATTTCACATAATTCAAATTACTACTTTGTCTTTATATTTATGATAACATCTATACTGCAGTCAATAATACCTGGCCCTCTCTTATTTTTTCTTCCATTTGTTTTCTAGCCTTTAACTGGGGTGGAGTCAGGCTCCTCTACATTTTGGTTATATCATACATTTCAATCTAAATGTGTTGCTGAGATTATTCTTATTACATGTTTGTAAACAGCAACACAGTCTCTTATTGCTCCTCCTCAGTGTGAGCCAAACCTGCAAGATGCATAATCCCACCATCCTCAGGGAAAACAAGTGGTTCTCTACAACACAGCCACAACCAGGCTGTGTCTGTTTGTCCTGACACTTTACATAACCCTGCACAGCATCATCTCTGATGTTGATCAACATTATGTTCTCTGCATTCATTCAAGCCACAAGTTCCTCATTAGCTGTCAGCACAGGCCACTAAGAGCGCTCACATTCCTGCAGTAAGCTTATCTCATTGACCCCTTGGCCCAGCATCCTAAATAAAGACAGGCCCATCAGAGGCATGGCAGCCCTCCCCTTTCTCCTGCCAGGGTTCTTTGGCAGCTGGATGCAGTAGATAAATGTGGATCCGTCATTTGCTAACAGCATCTTTTATGTTAAGGTATATAACAAAATAAATGAAGTGAGAAAAAGCTAGGGAAGATTTACTCAACTAGTAGACTTTTCTTTTTTTTTTTAAAAATAAGAAGAATTAAAGTTGAAATTTAAAGTTTTGGAAAGTTTTACAACCCAGGCTGGACTATGAGTACCTTTGGGTACCGCAGAAAGCTTGATAAGTATGAGGAAGTGGATGAGGATGATCTCCTGGCCACTCTGTCCTTTGAGGAACTCCAGGAGCTGGAAAGGGAGCTGGTGGATCTGGACCCTGATGACAACATCCCCATTGGCCTGAGGCAGAAAGACCAGACCACCAAAAATCCAACGATGACGTTTGATAGAGATGCTTTGCTGGAACATTGGGAGGACAAAAAAAATGAGCTGGAAGAGGAGAAGGTGGAGTCCAGGGCTGTTCAGGTGAGCTGGGACATGAACAATAATCTGTCTACAACACCAAGAGTGTAAATGTCACTCCTGCTTTACAATGAATCAGTATGGAGAAACTGATTCATGGCACCGCAAATGTTTTTTTTCTATGATCCTGTAGCTATGTACAGCTATTAAACCTTTTCAATCTTCTTGTGTGGTATTTGAGGGTTATTTACTTTTGTTGCAGTTCTTTGTAGCAAAGCTAAAAGGAGACTGAATGTTAGACTTACAACAATCAGCCGGACACAACACTGTTGATCAGGATAGTCCTTTTGCACTGATTCTGATGGATGTGGGAGTATACATGTTAGGTGACATATGAACTACAACTGCAACTAAAACTTTTTGATAACCAAAGATTTCAAAAAGTCAGATATAAAAAATGATGCATAGTAACACATTTTACACGCTTAAATTGAGAACAGGGCATGATTTTATAAGCTTAAATATAAATATTGACTGAATGATTGTCAGCTGTATGGAGAAAGTGACTTTGATGAGGCTTTTTGTACTCAGACCAAAGTGAGAGCCTTTAGATGCGTCACGTGTATCCACTTTACATGACTTAGTTGCTGGACTACAGTCTAAAAATATAGACTGTCTGAGAAATGCCAGGATTAATGACTGTCTGCTGATGTTGGAGGGGTTCCTTAATTAAAGAGCAGAGGCTGGAGAATGTCAGGGTCGATCTAATTTTCTGTCCTGTCATCTACAGGAGGGACAACCAGATAAGAGCATGACTCTAGTGAACATCACTGACGCCTGCGAGACTGTGGATAACGACAGGAAAACAACTTTACACAAGGGAAGGAGAATTGAAAAATGTTTGTTTGACAGAAGATGCACAAAAGAAGAAGAAATGGAAAGGGGAGATGAAAGTACAAAATCCCTAAGGAATGGGCTGTTTAAAGGCTTAAGGAGGGCTGAAACCACAAGCCAAAAGTTGTGTGTGACCCCCGAAAGCCCAAGTGTGAACCCCACTGTTATCAGCAAGGCTCTGGAGCAAATTCTGAGCAATGATCCCAACATGACTGAAGTTAATCTTAACAACATTGACAACATCTCCCAGGATATTTTGCTTAGTTTTGCAGAGGCCCTGTCTACAAACAATCATGTCTATGTTTTCAGCCTTGCTAATACCCACGCTGATGACCGGGTCGCCTTTGCCATTGCCAAGATGCTCCGAGAAAACCACTCTATCAAAAACCTCAACATTGAGTCAAATTTTGTGTCAGGTCAGGGTATCCTGGCTCTGATTGCAGCACTTCAACACAACAGGACGCTTGTGGAACTTCGCTTTCACAACCAGCGACACATCTGCGGAGGGAAGGTGGAGATGGAGATGGTCCAGTTACTAGGCCGAAACACAACTCTGCTGAAGCTTGGTTACCAATTTGATCTGCCAGGTCCGAGAATGACCGCAACCACCATTCTGACACGTAACCAGGACCAGCAGCGACAGAGGAGACTCCAACAAAGGAATACTGTGCAGTCTCCTACAGAGACTTCACCAGAAAACAAACCAGCAAATAATTCCTCGCATCAAAATGTTGAAAATCAAAAGAGAAATCCTTCTCTTCCATCTCTGGAAACACCAACAAGGAAGATTGCTGAAATGGTCAAACAGCATGAAGGCTCAAGCAGCATAAAGGCCCAACTGTACCAGAGGAAACCCAAGCTGAAGAAACCAAAGAACGGTTCTAATGAAAAGGAGAGTGCAGTTATTCTGAAAGAGCTAAAGACTGCCTTGAAGCCGTCACTACAGAAGAGACCAGACGAACACCCCAACCCGCAGCCACCACCGAAGTCAACCCATGACGATCTAATGGCAGCAATTCGTGGGAGCAGTGTTGGCTCCTTAAAAAGCGTAAGACTTCATACCGGTCTGTCACTGACTAATTTATGTGGTTTAGTGGTTTGGGGCAATTTTGCTTTGCTGCATAACAGACTTGATTTATACTTTAAAAAGTCATTAGACCCCCACTGTGTGAGAGCCTGCTGTCATCACATAGCAGACTGTCTGTGTCACAGATTATAAATAGTTTGACTTCACTGCTGTTTGATAAGACTGATAGATTGGAGAGTCTTCGGGAAAACAGCAGACAAGCTACATAAAAAGCTTTTGTTTTAATTTCCATCTTGGTTAAAGGACAGCATTTTCAGACCAGACTAAAGACTAAACATGGAGAAGCAGCTTTTAGCTTTTATGCCGAAAACAAGTGAAACAAACTTCCAGTGGAGATTAAACTTTCTCCAAATGTCGACACTTTTAATTCCAGATAAAAACATTCATTTTCTCATGTATCTATGCATTAAATGTGCATGGTATCTTTTCATTTTACTAGGCTGCTGTTTGCTTTTTAAAATTTCAATGCCGCTGCCTTTTATTAAAACAACTTGATTTCTCACACTGTAACGTCTTATTCTATTTTAGATTCTTTTCTTGGCATCCATTTCTGGTCTGATGTATATTCTATTGCAACTTTGACCGAGGAACAGTAGGGAAGACCAGATAATGCATGAAGTTCCATTTAGCAGTCAGGAATCTCTAGTTCATGTGTTTGGGGCACTTGTTGACATTTGACAAGACTAATGGAAATGACTACATTTTAGTAAAATAGATAAGGCATTTCAGGTTTCTGTTCTGTTACTGGGAACAGAAATTGCCAATGTGATGATAAAACAGAAGAGGGTCCAATTGTAGAACACTAGAGGGTCAGACTGGGTGAGACTTTTGCAGAGATGGACATATCTCGTTTTGCTTTTATTTCATTGCATTTCATTTAACTTGTGTTTTTGTAAAATGAAACAATCATTTAACATAAGAGGCCTCCATTGATTTTAATACATTTATGTCGACTTAGTTGATATAAAAAATCAATTGAAATAAAATGTAATTCATTTTTTTTCTGTCCTAAGTTTGCTACTCACGCTCTCATGTGTGACTTTTGCCATTTCAGGTGGACCTACATCAGACCTGAACTGCCAGACTGATGCACACCTGAGTTGATCTTTGACCTGAGTTTCTATATCACCACCAGTATTTTTCATATTCATTTTGGAAACACACTGGAATAGCACATCATTGGGCTTAAATTAATACATTATTTTGTTACTGTGTGTGAATCCTGCTGTAAATAGACATACAGTTGTGGAAAAAGTTATTAGACCACCCTTGTTTTGTCATTTTCTTGTTCATTTTAAGGTATATTTTTTTGGAAAAAAACATAATAATAACAACAAAAATAGCTCATAAGAGATCAATTTAAGAGCTGATATCAAGCCATTTTCCATGTTTTTTTATCATAATTTTTTTATAATAATAATTTTTATGATAACTAAAATCACTATGATTTGATACAAACTTTTTTACATCATATGGCATTGTACTGCCAAAAACAGTGCTTTTACACTGGGCCAACTATCAAAAGTTTGCACGTGTTAAAACGTGTGCAAACTTGACAGCACACGCAAAAATATGTTGCAGCTGATTTACTGAACGGACGCACTGAGGCTTTTACACATGCAAAATAACACCCGCACTCTTAGCACGTTTGCCTCGAATGAATATGCATTCTGGGCGTTCCTGCCAGAACGTGCAAAATACTGGGAGGAGTAGATGCAAATAAATCAGTTTTGCATGCCCAATGTGATTTACTAAAAGTGCAGTCCCTGTTTCTGCGCCTATATTTAACACTTTTGAAAAGCAGGTGCAAACTGGCTGGAGCTCAATTCTGCAGGAGTGTAGACGCGCATCAGTCTGATTCACATTATTTTATGATGATCGGTGGAGTCAGCGCATTTAGTTTTCATACTTTAATTCAATAACAATCAACATATCAAAGGAACACAGCAATTCAACCTGAGTTTACATAAACAAAACAGAAGATTCACCCCTTAGCTCAATGGTTATTAAATCTGACATTAATTATGTCTTTCTATTTTCCCGTTTTTGCTCGTGTCACATTTTTAACTTAGATACACACAGTGTGCTCCTCTCTTCCGGGCCGAAGAAGAGGTCCAGCATGCAGCTCTCCTTCCTCTACCTCCTGCGCTTTTCCCCTCTACATTTTGCTTGAGACCTGCTGGTATCGAGAGCCCCACCACCTGTACCCAGCATTGATCCCTCTTGCCAGGACATTAATAACCATCGTTACTCCAGATACAGCGCTGTCGTGGCCCGAATATCCCGCCTCACTGCAGTGTCACAGAAAACGCACCTCGTAGTAGATATCAGACCATCTTGGCACAACACAGGCAGCAACTCTTTATCCTTGTCCTCATAAACTAGCAGCTTTTGAAGCTCTGCAGGGATTTCTGTTGTATTATTTTCATTTAATATTGATTATATTCTTTTTTCCATTCTTCCATTTTTGTCTCTTCAACTAATATCTCTATCTTCACTGGGTCAGTTTCATTTGCGCTTTCTTTTCTCCAAACTCGCCATGCTGCAAATCACAAAACACACAAAACCTTCATTAAATAGGGTGTTTCAAACACGTTTGCACCTGCCAACATTTGCACAAGCAATCTTAGTAAATCACCCGCAAACCGTGGTCCAGCACCACGCATCAAATTCTAGGTTGCACGGGCAAATTACTGCATGCATATGGTGAACTTAGTAGATCCGGCCCTCAGTGTTTTCTTTCCTGTTCGTTTTAGTCACATGATACACACAGGAGTTAGTACCTGATAAAATAACCAAGAAACTGAAGAAAACAAGGTGGTCTAATAATTTTTTCTGCAACTGCATATAGAGAAACAAATAGCATATTAAAAGGGATGTGTTTGTTATTTGATCTTTGTAATGTAATTTTTTAACATTTATAATAAAAAGGTTGTTTTCAGAACTTCCTGGCTTGTCTGCTTACAAGCAGTGCAATTTACATTTACTCCTAATGAGAGAGAGTAAAAAGGAATTATTTTCTTTAAACAAGCATTTGGTTTCATTCACATATTCTGCAAGTAAAAGGATGTAGGCTTCTTGATATCAAAAGCACACATAATAAAAAAGGGGGCACGCTTATCGATGCTTCTGACACACAGGTACACACAAGTGATGCAGATCAAGAAATTTCTTTTCATCTTTGTATCAATGGCCTGGTCACAGAGGATTGAAGAAAAGATAGCATGGAACTGCCACTTCAGCGACAAGTTTGGACAGGTATATCATCAAAAAGATGGAATCTGATTGGTAAATAGCAGCAGTTTCTATCAGTACAACCGCAGGAGGAAGCTCTTCTTCATGTGCTGCATTCAAGTGAAACTTAAAACTGTATTTATTTTAAGTGTGAAACAGTTTCTTTGCATTTACTTTGATTCAGTAGGGCTAAAATATTGTCAGCCTTAAAGTATAATTGACGATGTCATATTTTGAGGTTTAATGGGCAATGCTGCTACAGTGTATCAGCAGTGTTAGGAGAGTAATCAGGCAGATATCAAAATATGACTTAGGCAATCATATCATGAGGCTAACAATATGTAAGGTATCCATTGTACCTACTAAGGTTAGGAAATTGTAGATACCATGCAGCTACTGATTGCTACAGTTTATACCATAGCTTCATGTTGATGACCTGAGAGCAGGATCAGGTACTTTACAAAAGCCTCACACAGGGATTTAACTCCTCCACAAGCACACACTGAGCGCAACAGCTGCTGATGACAGTCCAGCGACAGTCGACACACAGATGAATGAAGGTGAAGGCAGCTTTTCATTGTTGACACAACTTAAAGTGTTCCTGACTTTTAAACTAATTGTTCTCATTTGGTTCTTAAACCTACAACTTGTCAAAATTGTTTTGCACAACAAAACCAAATAGCTCAATGTCAGCTTGAAAACTGTTCTGAAACTGGTTTGTAAAGAGTTTCTAGTAACCTTCCTTTAACGCTTCATTCAGTGAACGCTGCTATGTGTTTTGTTTTTTTACTTCTTCTTTTGTCAATGTAGAAAGCAGAATGCTCTCATCATTACTTGAATTGTGCTAGGATCGTGCAAGGAAATCAAACCTCACCAGGAATTTCTCTGTCCAGATATAAATATTTTTCACGTGCATCTACATGCAGGAAGATAAATGAAGACGTCACATCATTTGAAAGGAAAACTGATGCCAAGATCGCTCAGAAATAAGAACTGTACAGCAAAAGAAAAAAAAAACAAATGGGCAGAAACAAAATTTTATTTCTGAACTGTCCTGTGAGAAACTGGCTGTAAAATATGGGATTTATATACAAAGAGGTTAAATGTATGCCATCTTTAACACCTAAACTGAAGAAAACAAGGTTAGAGTGGGCTAAAGAGAAGAGGGTAATGTACTCTGGATGATTGGATGAAAGCACATTGTTCATTCTCACGTATGTAAATTCTGGTGTGGGACAACAATTGACTATTTTGACAGAAACCTTTTCCACATGTTTACAATAGTATGGCTTTGCACCAGTGTGAATTTTATGTGGGCCAACAAATTACTACTTGTGATACTTTTTCAGTAACACAGAATCCTTTCAAATAAAACATTTTCCACATGTTTTATAAAAGGTCCTCCTGTTTGTCTTCAATATGGAGAGACTTTAGAGCAATCCGATTCCCATTGAAATTGGACTTCTGGTTACACAGTGACATGACAGCAAGAAAATCTTCCTCCTCATCACAGATATGTTGATGTGGAACATCTGGAAAAACAAATGGAATTAAAGCCGCAAGCGGCGGTGGAGGCCCTCGCACCTCTGGCGCCGCTTGGCCTATTGCACCGCCGCGTCTACAAGTAACCTCCCGGCCATTAATGA
>JBBBVU010000010.1:3137287-3162665 GCA_037177055.1 Atherinosoma microstoma
CACTGAAATAAGCTGTAATTGTCGAAAGTAATAATAAATAAATATTTACTGAAAATCATGATGTTTTTTAATTGTGGTTCAATAGAAATATTTTTTTTTAAAACAAGCAAAAAATATGATAAACTAATAGATGTTACATCACTTATAAACTAATATTTTGTTGAACAATCCTTCGAGGCAATCACTGCAATCAAGTGTTTTCTGTAACTCCCAATCCGACTTCTATTGACAGGTATTTTGGCCCACTGCTCATCATCAAGTGCTCTCATTGGTTTAGGACCGTTTTCTTTTTTATTACGTTTTCAACTCAATTGAATTAAAAACAATGTCTTATTTCACAAAATTATAATATAGCAAATTTTTATTTATTATTATATTTTTCCGTCTCCTTTTGCATGACTATTGTGAATTTTTCCTTTTCTTTAATGGAAGGGTGTGAATAATTTTGTAATGTAATGTCTTTGAAAGCTTAATGGTTGGGGAGCTGTTACTGAAAAACAATAATATGGTAAAAGGAAAAAAAATACCAAATCTATTAAAGGGTTAAAGCAAAAATATATGCTTTAAAAAAACAAAAACAAAAAAAGGAAACACCACATTACCCTTCAAAGATATTAAACAATTAATTCATAATCATTACCAAAGTTCACTCGAGGGGCATTTCCACTAACAAACCAGTTTTGAGCTGTTTGCTTTAACTTAAATTTGAGAAATTCCACATTCTTTGGAGCCTAATGTCCTGGTTTCTTAAACAGAACCATCTGGGAAATAACTGCTTGAAAAGAGGGAGTCACTTTAAGAAAAAAATACTTGGTTGCAGGTTGAGCAAACAATCTAATAGTATTTATCACAAGCAGTGGAAGAACAGTCAGAGATCTTTTTCACCGAGAGATGTGTTCTTTTAATTGTAGATACTGGATGATATTCTATAATTCAGAGACAACTAATGCTAGAAGTAGCTGCCAACACATTTTTCAAACTTATCATATTAACAACCCTTAACATCAGTTTTTAATGTACAGGATTCCCCATGTGTGCCTCTTTTTGACACAAATGGAGCTGCTTTATAGCTGCATCTTGCCAATTGTTCCGCAAGTGTGTGACTTGTATTGGAGTTCAGTCATGCCAATGCTTTTCACTCCCTCATTTTCTTTTTTTATTTCAATTTCCTTCACTCTGCTACTTAGGACATCTTCCATACTACCACGTTGATGTGTCCTGTGACTGTTAAGTTACCAGTTCAGTAAAACCTGCATGTTAAAAGGTGATGCTTTAGGAAAACCATGTGCATTTCAAACAGATGCAGTATGTACAGCAACTTTTTCTTGAGCTACCATTGCTGACAGTTGTAGGACACCGATTGGTCTGAGCCACTGTGCCTTGTCCTCAAACAAAATTGTGATGTGACATAGAGCTGAGCTGAGAGGCAAAGCTGGTGAGGAGAACAAACATCCGGAGGGAGCTTGGAGTACAACTGCTGCTCCTCCAGGAGGGGTTTGGGGCTAGTGGTGCAACAGATCAATAAACTTTCGGATCGGATCACGGTTTTTGAGTCACGGATCGGATAAATTTTCGGATCAGCAAAAAGAGAAAAAGGACAAGATAATTTTAACTCTCCACTTATTTATTTAAGTATTTGTGCCTACTAAAACATTCAACCCAAAACTCATTCCACTCAATTACATAAAAACAAATTGAGGCGCAACATAGGGCATGAAAAACAACTTAAAATGTGATTTAAGGTATTATTGCTTCTAACTATAAACATGGAGAGGGAAATAAAAAGTAGTTTATGTTCAAATCATTTAAAAAAAAAATAAGAAATGTCGTTTCAAATGAATGGCCGACGTGTTCCCTACATTTCCCAGACACAGTTCCCCAGCTTTGAGCTGGGGACACACCACACGACTTTTTGCCAGATTTCCAGTTGTGTGTAGTTGCAGGCTGTCGGCATGACAAGTTGGTGCAAATATCTGTTGGTGTGGGATGGGTTTGGACTCCAATTGGCAAATGCGTGAGGCGAACAGACTGCACGACTGCAGTCGCAGTATTTCAAACATGTATGAATTTTTCGAGGTGAATCTGGTCGTGAGTGCGGTTTAAGACTCAACTAAAATACACACATCACCAACAGCCAATGAGAAAGAGGACCTACGCCACAGAAAATGGCGTAAGTTGGGGGAGAGACGAGGAAACAGCTGAGTAGATAGCTTGATAGCTTGCTTATCAACAGCTGATGAACTGCATTTCCGGATAGAATTAAATTCGCTCACCTCCACCTCCTATTGCAGTATAAAAAGTCCACTATGCAAATGTTGACGTCTCCATGACTTGATCCACATTCGTTTTTTCTTTTTGGTGGATTCATCAGAGCAAATAGCTGCACCAATAACAGCAGCAGCGAGCTGTCTGCCGGCCATGGTCGTTTGTTTACACTGTGAGTAACATGACAGTTTTTTTTACACTGACCAGGAGCAGTGGAACATTTTTTTCTCAAAACCGCGGATCACGTGCAGACCAAATCATGGAGAAGATTCCGTATCTATCACAGATTGACCGTGATCCGTTGCACCACTATTTGGGGCAGCTGATTGGGAAGCCTTCTGTTCGCCTCCTCTTTGAGGTTTTCCAGGTACATCCAACTGGAATGATACACTGGGAAAGACCCACGACTTATTGGAGGGATTATCTATTCCTTCTGGGCTGGGTACACCTTGGGATCCCCCAGGGGGAACTGGAGAGTGTCACTGGGAGAGGGGTGTGTGAAAGACTGATTTGTTTGTGTTCAAAGTCCAAATTTCTCTAGTGGAAAAACAGCAAGAAATGAAAAACAACCAATCTCAGCTTTATACCATTTAAATTAAAATCTATACACTAGATTTTATCAAATAAATGACATTACTGTCATATTTTACCAACATTTTCCAGATCTGTTGCGTGTAGATGCATCCTATACTCAAAAAATTCTGATAATCTTAAAAGTTTAAACCTGCTTCCACTTCCTTTTCATTTTGAGGTAAAAGTACCAATCCATCACTTGACATACCATCTGCATGTAAGCACCAAAACCATAAACGACAAACAGTTTTATCATGCACACGTGCTGATCACACAGCTCCAGCTCCTGTTTGTCACCATGCTGTAAAACAGATTTATTTGGAGTAAATAATCAAAACGTTGCAGACTAATCACAGCGTAGGCACGAATCTACCTTTACATTACTTGATGTCCAAATAGGGGGAAACACTGTAGCACACACACATAAGAAAAGAAAGCATACATCTGAAGGTGTGTTTAAACCGAAGCGTGTGGTGAGAATGGGACTGCTGCTCTGGTTGATGTTAGCTGAAATCAAATAATGTCTTTCCCATAAATAAAAATCTCAACAAGCAACAAATTCTCTTGGCATTTAGAACTGCCTCAAGGCAACGTTTGTGATTTTTAAGATTGAATGTTTTAATATGACTTTATTTCAAGATTTTGAGAACTTAAACCTCTTGTGGTTCAGTTCTTAGATAGCAGCTCCTAAACTGAGGTGACTTTAAAGACAGATCATCTATATATAGAGAAGCCAAATTACCATATTTAGCTTTTTAAAAACTTTTTTGTGAAATATCTAGACTATGGAAATAGAATTAATTATTTTTCATGAATTAACAGATGTTTATGTGATCCCTGAATAAAGTGTTTTTGTTAAATATGTGCAAGATCTCATTTCAACTCTGGTTCCTTTAATTTTTTTGCTGATTTTTCTGTCCATTTGTTCACAACAGAGTCTGTAAAAGTTTATTTTGCTCCCAGTCTAAACACACCTTAAACTGTGTTGCTTGGTGGTTTGACACTCCATCATCTATTCAGATTTTTGTGTATTTTTGTGTGTGTATCAGTCTTTGGGACCATTTTGAACAACATAATTTGTGTCTTTTATTTACGTGTCATAGTGCACAGCCTGAAGGTGTTTCAAATGTTACAGAGTTGTGAGGTTTTGCAGATGCGTCAGACGGTGTTTTACACCTCTGTGCTCCAACAAAAAAGATAAATAAAAAAATTGGGCTTCATACTGTTTCTGTACATCAGCAATGGCTTTTTAACCAGAGCTACAGCTGTTTGTTGCTAACAAAAGTAGAATATCAACTCTCACAGACGGCCAAGTCCCATGATGGTGATGACCTTAAATATGGCCACTATATGGCCACCATATGGCCTCAACAAGTACTCTTGGAGGAGGGTAAGTTACATCCCCGAAAGCCCTCTGTGCAAGAAGCGTGTAGCTGTGTAAAACCTTGTGTATTTGTGCACACCTTTGTGTGTCATCAACAGGGTGGCGTTGCACATGCACAGTGTGTACTTCAGGGCAAAACGCTTCTTGAGGTATCCAATCTCAAGACAGCGTGTAACAAGCCACTGTATTAATGCTGTAAACGGAAACCATTTCCCATCATGCATCAGCAAAGCTTCATCAAAAAAGGGATTTCTATTTTTTTTTTTTTTTATCAGTCATGGCTGAAAAACATGCTATAAGCATCACATTGCATCAAACAAACAACTTTTTTCCTCTGGTTTCATGTCCTTTTGTACAACACATCTTTTTAGAAACATACTATTTAGTATTAAACAGGCATTTAAACTTCCTATAATATAAAAAGTGTTGTGGCAACAATAGAAATTGTATTTCATTTTTCTACTTTTAGAAAGACTTGTTTTGTTTTGTTGTTTTTTTGTTTTTTAGAAAAGAAAAGACACTTGTTGAGGTTCCTGGGACCGACATGGGGGCAGTAAGGTGAATGATTGACAGCAGAACTGACCAATAGCTTTTCAGGAAGAAGTACAACACAAGGACACACACGGTCAGTGTAAAGGCCAGTAGCTGTATGCTTCACTTCAAATATATGTTTTCTTTCTATACACTAAAACAATGAGCATCCAATTGTCCCTGAAGGTAGAGTCAATAAAAAATAAAATCATTCTTAAATTACGGCTAAAACAGATCCAATAAAAGGAGTGTGTGTATTGGCTACATGAAACACTTCACTGTAAATAAACCCCTCAGGATTCAGTTCAGCAGGGTGTTGGAGGAGACGCCAGGTGATATTCAGCAGTCTAAAACTTAGTCTCCCGTGGTTGTTGCAGTATTTAGTGTGTTTGTGTACGTGTGGGTGATTTACCCAGGAAGATGAACATCTACTGGCTTCCTAATCTGAATTCCCCCACTTATCTCCCCTCTCCAGAGTCTTTCTTTCTCGTATCAGGCCTCTGCTTCCTCTCTCATCTTCCTTCTTCTGTCCTCTAAGTGCACCTCCGCTGATTCATCCATCTACTTTCTGTCTCCTTCAATCTTCAGTTGTGCTGCCCCATAAACTAAACTCAGAACCTCCTCTGTTGGTCTTTAGTCATTCCTCCATGGCAGTATTTCGAACAAAAGCTCAGGTGGTCAATCTAAGGCTCCTCCTCCCCGGTGGAAACAGCCAGTCGCATGGCCACAGACAAGTGATCCGTGAGGCCGGCCAACTGGGTAACGAAGCTGAACTCCTCGATTTCCTGTAAGACGAGGAAAGATAAAAACTCGTTAGACTCAATTTTAATTCTACAGAACTTCAGATTACATGATGCTTTTGCCAAAATTGGTGGGAACAGATATGTGGGAAAAAAATCACCATCCACTTAAAAAACATTACAATTAGTTTCCAAATAATCAATTACTTGTATAAAAAGTAGTTTTTAGACAATTTTGGACAATGCTGCTTTAGTTTGATGAATAAAAGGTGATTTGAAAAACATAAAAGTTGTGAAAGACGAAAAGATATCAGAATAGCAAATATAATAAGGAAACTGAAAATAGCTTTTAATCTTTCACTGTGTTCTCTCGGGGGAGTTGGTGGTCTGTTCACCTTTTATAGTGTTTTTTGTTTTATTGTTTGTAGTGTTTCTGTCTTGTTCTTCACTTCCTTTGCTGTCCCTTAACCCAAATCCTTTCCGATGGATTGTCTATCCTGGTTTGGCTCTTTTAAGACTTTCTTCTTTTTAAAAGGGATGTTTTTAATCTGATAATGATGGTGCACGAGTTATAAAAAGGGGCAAAACCAAGACGTCCAACACTCTTCAGCTCTTCCAGGGGTTCCCAAGGCATTCCAAGTTAGAAGGGAAAATATGATCCCTCTGGCAAGTGTCTGCCTGGGGTCTTCTTTCAGTTAGGGCAGCTCAGGGCAGCTCTAATCCTACCTCACGTTGCTGCACGCTCTCCTGACCTAATCCCTACGTCTGAATCCAGCCACACTCCAAAGAAAACTCATCTCAACCATTTGTATCTTATCGTTGTTTATTTCTACTAATTCATAGTTTATTTAATATTTTACAGGCCATGCTGTTTCATTTCAGGTTTGCTTATATTTTGATTGCTTTACCAGTTCATCTGAGTTGCATTCAAGTTCCTGTATCAATAAAGCGTTTGATTGATCCATGCAGGAAAAATAAATAAAAATCTGAATTTCTCAGATTAAAGGTGCTGTGACCTTCAGTAGAGTGGTTTTTATCAGAATGGCTGTCACATGATTTTTGCCGACAGAGAAATCAAGTTATAGAGCTAAAAGATGAAAATAAAAAACTATTCTGCAGAGCTGCCAACTCCCCCCCCCCCGTTGTTACATGAGAAACCTCTTTGCGCTTGACTTGTTTTTTCTGCACTTGATTTGATGAAGGCATCAGCTGAGACTTCCCCAAGCTGCCAAGTTTAACGTCACACCGCATTGGTATTTCTTTTGTAAGGTCTGTGGGGAATTAGTCAAAATAAACATAAGAAAAAGAAAAAAAAAAGAAGAAAAACTTCTGAGCAAAAACAGGTAGGCAGTGTCTCTTTTGGTCATGTGGGTACCTTCCAACAAATACTAAGGACACTCCAAAGTGTAAAACACTCCAATGGATTTGTTTTACACTTTCTATATTCTGCCATGAGGTGGTGCCAGATTGCTGCAGTTTGAGAGGAATAAATAAGAGCCAGGCAGAAGAAGAAAATGAAAGACATCCCATGCAAATGATGTCATTTGGTTTTCTAATCCCTTGCATGGACTTCTGAGACACCATTGTTCTTATTCCTTTTCTCCCAAATTGTGTAGCTGTAAATGAGAAGTTGTTCCCACATCCAAATAAAAAGAGACATATGTTGATAAGGGAAGCACTTTAGAGATAATGCTGTGCTCTTTGTAGGGGACTGGGAGTAATTTTGGTGCAGAAGTCTCTTGTTTTTTTAGAAAAGAGAGTTGAGCATCTTATCACCAGTCAGATCGCAATCAGATGCCAAGTGGGTCACTTTTCACTGAAGATTCTTCTGGTCCTGCTCTGACTGAAATGGATGCAGCATTTATTGTGCATCAGAGTTATAGATTGAATTTTCTGTAGAACTGATTCTGGAGAAATCAACTGAGTTTGGGTTACTGCACTTCTTTTCAGATTCAAAAGTAATCGTGCATCTGCACATCTGTGAAAAGAATTTCAGCTTTTGTGCAATTCTCCAGTAAGTTTTGTCATGCAGCTGGACTAAGATTGAATTAATACTTTTAAAGATTTCCCCAGTTGAAAGTTGTTGAGAAAAACTGAATGAACATTCCGGCACATCACTATTAAACTTATTCTTCCCCACAGATGAGATTATCAGTTGCTTTTGTTTGTTATACAACTACTGAAAAAGTTTGGGTCAGAAAACTTAATGATAGAGCTGCATGATGAAGGCTTGATGTTGATCCTGATAGAATCTACCTATTAGCCTGTCAGTGTGCTTCTGAACAACAATTAAGATCCATGAAACCCAGAAATGACATGTAAGAGGCTTTGGATACATAAAAAAAACTGTCACCAAAAACAACATGTCTGCACATTGACAGCTTTGTCTGCAAACTTCTGAATCATACCAGTTTCCAGTCCTGCTGCAGGCCCTCATCGGTGTAGAGGATGTAGTCAATCCGTCGTCCGTTGCCCTTTAGCGGGATCTTCCTCCCCTTCTGACTGCTGGCAGGACACTGGTTCTTACTGGGAGGAAACACCAGGTACTCCTTCCTGCCCTCCTCGTTTTCCATCAATCTAACAAAGACAAAATATGCTAAAGTGTAGATGCATAAAAACTGTGGAGGATACAAAGTGGTGCACACAGACAGCCTGCACAGACAACTGGTTGTGTGCATTCCACCAGCATCATTTTTAAGTTGGAAGAACATACTGATGAACACAATCCTTTTATGTTAACTGTAGCCAGAGTGCATCTACTGCCGGCTGGATTGCCAACTGGGTAACCAGACCGATCCTCTAAAATCCTCCAGTGCATATAAAGACATTCTGAAATTCATGAACATTTTTCACATTTTTTTAATTATCACAAAAATCTACACACATATCTCGGGTTGCATGTGTCATCATTCTTGAACAGGTTCACATAAGTCAATGTAGTGTCCCCATAACAAAAAAACGTGTGACTCACTTTTGTAAACTTTCAGGTGAGCTGACATCGTCGTCATAAAGGCCACTGGGATCCAGCAGAGTACCTATCCGAAAACAGGTAAAAAAGTGACCTCATTGTTGAAAAAAATAAAAAGTAAACTGTTTACAGTTCTTTGTCTTTTTCTCAGGTATCCACTGAGGGAGGAAGAGATTTGGTGACACATGGATGAGTCTGTTGGAATAAACACAATCTTTTCCATCCTGGTTGTTTATTATGTGAATTTTCTAGCTTTGCTTGCTGTGTAAACAACATCTGTTGCACATTTGCCAAACCTGCCAGAGGGATGCCTCCTCTGTTACTCTTTGAGAATTGTTAAATATATTTTCCTCTTCTTTAAAGATTTTTGCTAAAAATTAGACCTGCCAGCTTACCCGGTCACTTTCATATTCATCAGTACACACCTCTGTTTACATGTTTGAAGTTGTAGATAAATTATGCTTTTTGTGCATCCCCACATGATTTTGCAAAGCAGAAACATTATTATAAAAGCCACTTTTTTTAAGCAGCATAATCATTAGCTATTCATATTGAACAGTTGGATTTCTCATATCCATGTATATATGAGGAGTTTCCAAGTGTTGCATCAACAGATCAAACTTGTTGCAGACAACACTTTGCCTCTCAGAGCACCAGCAGTTTCTTCACATGTTGGCTTTTAGCATGTCGAGTTGTCTTTCAGTTTCTGGCTAAGTCCACCCACACATTTGCGCTCCTGTTCTGTGGGTGAATTGCAGCCATGGTGATGGTGTCACCATGAAAAAAGTCAGCTTCAAACACATAAATAAGCCACCTCATTTGGACGAATGTACTTGTGATTAGGTCAAACATCAAAGGATTTCCATAATGTCGTTAGAGTAATGTCGAAAAAAGGCGGTTCATTTTTACAACTGCTTTCTAAAAGTAAGGTTTAAATCATTTCATAAACAATAGATTTTTTTTTTTTTCATGAAAATAGTGACCGGTGACACGCATACCCGGTTGTAGAACAAGGTATTTGCACAAACAGAAACATGTTCTGTTAATTACACCATTGCTGTTATAGACATAAAAAATATAAATGCGCCTCCTTTTGACAGTTTGTCTAAACAGTTGTGATTTTAACATTCACACAAAATATCCGTTTATATGTGAAGATTTTGTTCCAGAAGTTCAGTCATCGTTTCCGACAGGCCACAAGAAAATATTCTGAATCAGTCCTGTGTCCTATATCATCCTGCAGCATTTGATCATTGCTTCTCATCCAGCTGCAGTACTTGTGCGCATATATGTGCCAGTTTACGCCTGCTTTTCAGAAACACTAAATATAAGCGCAAAAACAGCCAGCACAATCAGTTCCACGTTTATTAAATCATGTTGCACCGCAAAGCTGATTTATATGCGTCTACTCCTCCCACTATTTGCACCTTTTGGCAGAAACGCCCAGATTGCATATTCATTCAAGGCAAAAGCGCAAAATGCATTGCAGCGCTATTGTAATTGTTTTGCGGCGCATTCCTCTTTGCGACAGGTTTGATAAATCAGCTGCAGCATGTTTTTGCCCCCGTTATCAATTTTACACCTGTTTTAAGAGGAGCAATCCTTTGATAAATCAGGGCCTAAGTCTCCCTGTGATCCTGCACTGGAATAAGGAGGTATAGCACAACAGATGGATACAGATATTTAGTCAAACAAAACACAACATTTCAGGGAAAATATCACATACTGTCAAGCATGGTTGTACTCCTCATAGTCACTGAGTGGATCATGAACTCCTTTTAGAGTCAAATATGAGGCCATCTGTCTGACAGCTAAGCTTGTTTGATCTTTGGTCATGCAACAGAACAGTGATCACTAACACAGTGGCAAATCTACAATAAAATGAAAGAAACAATGATCCAGTTAAAGTCCAGACCTCAACCTGATTGAAATGCGAGAGTGGGACCTTATGAAAGCTGTCCATAAACAAATGCTGCAAACCTCAATGAAATGAAGCAACATTATTAAAAAGAGTGGGTGAAAATTCTTCCACAATGATGTGAGAGACCTATAACGTCATATGGTAAAGAACTCATTTTAATTATTCCTGCTAAAGGTAGTTCTTTTTACCTTCATGTTCAGATCTGGTATGGGGCAGATTTATTTATTAGTTATGCCCTGATTTGAAAAAAATCTTTTAGAAATTTACAGAACATATTTTCTATTTCATGTCACTTGAGGTTTAGGTGTGCAGGGATATAGGACAAAGCTTTTATTTTGTTCAAATTAAGAGTCCATAGTTAAATTAGGGTATATCTTGTTATCAAATCTTAAATGAAACTACATAAATCAAATTTCCAAGTTGACTTGTAAAAAACACTCATTGGTTTTATTCTAATTCATTTCACTGGTACCTTGTGAATAAATTACCAGTTGAGAACTGGTATTTGTCAGTTGAGCAAGGAAGTGTTGAGTCCACTGAGGGACTGTCAGCAACAGAAATGCTGTTTCAACAGTCGGAAATTGGTGGGTGGGTTGTGTGTCAGTGTTTTGTAGCACTGACTGTCAAACAGCTGCTGCAGCACCAAAACATCTGTGTGACATTTGATACTAAAGTGTTTAAGGTTATTCAGCCTTTGTTCAAATCTCCAGAACTCATGATGAACAAGCCCTTGGTTTCTGAAATACTCACATAATAACAATGATAATAATGTGAAATGACAAACAAACAGCTGAAAGAAGCTGAAATCTTTTTTCAAAATCAGGTTTCAGGACATAAAGAAACACTGAAACATTTACTCTCTTTTCATTTTTGGTTACACAACAGCAAACCATTTCCAAGGCCTCCATTGATCTAGTGTTCGCTTTCCAATCCTCCCCTCACTATGGTGACCAGCTTCTTGCTTCCAGTGGAGCTAATAACAGCCTGGCATCAGAGGACGCTGTTCAGAGCGCATATCTTTGCCTTTATAACCCTCAGATCACAATCTGCTGTCATACAGCAGCGAAATATAACAGTGAATTCGAGATGAGCTCTCATGGATCCTTTTGACAATGAGACTGCATGACCGTAGGCTGGATAATGTGGTTAAAAAGCTCCATATAAAGTGAACATCTCTCTTAAGTTGCTCCAGTGAATTCACGAGTGCTGGGAGCTCTTATGAGAAGTGGGCGTCTGATGTGCAGACAGCATTTTTCACAATTCTAAAAGCAGGTTTTCAGATGATGGAAATAAAGACGGTGAGGTGTGAGTTGGGAACGCTGGGCTGCAAAGAAAGAGCTCCCCTCTTTCAGGTTCCCCGGGCTCGTGCATCCTGACACCACCTGCGAGCGGCACAAAATAAATGTTCCTTCACTTCAGCGCTAACCGCACTTCCCAAAATACTCGAGAGGCCACAGTTAGTGCTTGATGGGTTCAGGTTGTTCATTCTGCCACCTGTACTCAAACTCAAACACATTGTAAAACTCAATGTGTTCTCAGCGTTAACTATTAATGGATATCTTGGATCGTGGGTTCGAGAAACGACAACTTCTGGCAGAACATACACAGCTGCTTTATTTCCCGCTTACACACAGTCACAACACCACGGGGTAACTCTGAGTACATTTTTACAGCTTCCACTGTATCACTCCGCCTTGTTTCCACAATACCAACATGATATAATGCAAACAAATTAAACCTGTGTTCATCTCAAACAAAATGAATCTCATTTTCACAGCTTCAACTATCCATGGATTTTCATTTTAGCCCTGATTCCCATCTGGTTTCAGTGCGACACAAAGGCCTTTAAATGAAATCTATGAGCAGATTGTCTGCAGAGCATCAGAAAACAGATGTAGGCCTTGACTATCTTCCTGCATTCTTTTCTTTTTGGGCTCACCATTGCATTCACTTTGGCCTAATCTCCTTTGGATAATCTAGAAAATGGGATACTCTTCCCTCTCGTTCATTCATTGATCCATTCCTGTTTTCTCGCCTCCTTCTTCCTCTCCTGACTAATAGCGGCCACATAAGAAATGCAGATCTGTTCTTCTATCTTGATTAGAAAAATATTCCAATCCAAATAAGCCCTTTTTTAAAAACAAGCACTTTCATTCTGTCCTTCCCACACTGTCCCTGAAATACCGCTGGCCTAAATAACGTTTCACATTGTGACCAAAACCCTCCAGTCCTTACGTCACTAATGCCCATGTATCAACCCACTGTACTGGCTGGATTTTAATTCACACAGTGGGAGCATCCTTATTTAGCCTGACAGAGCAAGATTTTAGTCTCCTCCACTCTGCAGTCACTGTGTGGATCTGAATGTGTTTACTATAGCAACACCTGTGCTTCAGAGTGCTTGTGGTGTTTATGAATATTTTACTACAGTGTGTGATGTCTGGCAAACTTGTGTGCTAGATTGTGTGGATTTCTTTGTGTGTGTGTTCTTACCCAGAGCCCATGGTTTGTCCTCCCCTGGCCCCAGGCGACATGGGTCCTTGTATTGAGTAAAAAGTGCATGCTGCTGCTCCAGCTTGTCCTCTGGAAAAACACCAGCGTGCACACACACAAAGTGCAGAGTTATACACCATTGCAGCATTACTCAGAACGTGGCAGAACATTTACAAAACCAAAATAACACAGAAAACCCAAAATTTCACTGACAAAGTGAAATAAATGGAACCAAGAACCCACAAAGCATAAAAGTTTTTACTCGATGTTCAGCTGAGCTTACCAGCTACATGTTACTTATTCATATTAAGGAACCAAAACTACTGAAATTGCATAATTTGATTTACTAAAATGCAATGTTTCATCCAAATATCCCATTGCATCAGATAACCACTTTGACACACGCTTTCTCACTTAATCTAAAGCTGACATTAATGCTTACCTTTTACAAAAACAAGCTGTTAATATGAGGACAAAACACTTGACTTGAAAAGTTTCTGACTAAAATTAAGTGAAAAAATCTACCAGTGCAGTAAGATAATTACACTTTGTTAGATTTCATGAAATAAGAAAACATTTCTAAGCTTAGTGACAAATGACTTAAAACAACTAATAAAACACTCATTCCAAGTTCTCTATAAAGTGAAAAAAACAACAACCTCAAAACTCTTTTTGTGCTGAAAGGTAGTGTGTAAGATTTACTGACATAGTGCTAATGATGGGTATAGAAATTACTTCAAATGCTAAGCACAGTTGTAAAGGGATTTTTGCCATTAGTGGCCTAAATACTTCCAGCAATAAACATGTTTAATCTGAGTGCATCCAATGGCCTCAGGTGCAGTGATGACTGCTCTACATGCAGTTACACTGCTCAAAACAATAAAGGGAACACTTGAACAAATATCTTAAATCTCGATGAGTGAAATATTATAGTTAAATCTCTTCATTCATTACATAGTGGAATTTGTTGAAAACAAAATAACAAGAATGATCAATGGATATTGTTGTGGAAAAAAATAAATAACATCCGACAATGATCCAGATGAGAAAGTGCTTTCAGGTTTATTAAAACTTGTGCATGAGGAGAGAGTCAAACAGAGTTACCAGCACATCTGAAGAGTTTCTAAAGAGAAAAGGTGTCTGTCTTTTATATCTGTGGGTTGGCCTTACAGGAACAATGGGATGATTAAGTGAGCAGTTTGGTCACTTAATCAGCTCTGGAGAGCACTCTGGCACATTATGATCACAACCTGATCTACAATGGTCAAAACTGATCTGATCAGCATAGTGAAGATAGGCATACCTGATCTGCTCATGACACAAGCACATCTCTAAACTAGTTTAGTCTAAATACATTTTCTGAAGAATGACACAATAATTGAAATAGCGAATGATAAATAAAATTTTGTTCACAGATATCTAAATCATAAATTCATGTAGATCTGCATTCAGAATCATACTTAAAATAAAAGTAGAAAGATCAGATCACAGACTAACCCAACTTCTGTGGAAATTCAAAATGAGGCTCAGTAGTGAGTGTGGCCTCCGCGTGCCTGTTTGCACTCCCTACAACATCTGGGCATGCTCCTGATGAGACGATAGATGTTCTCCCGAGGGATTTCAGGGCATCAGTCAACCCCTGGACAGTGTATTGTGGTGTGGTGGCAGTGGTTGCAAAGAGACATGATGTCCCAGAGGTGCTGGATTGGATTCAGGTTTGGTGAACAGGCGGTACAGTCCATCGCATCACTGCCTTCATCATGTAGGAACTGCTGACACGAGGCCAAGCATTGTCCTGGATCAGAAGGAACCCAGGTCCCACTGCAGCAGTATATGGTCTGACAATGGGTCTGAGGATCTCGTCCCGGTACCTGATGACAGTCAGGGTACTTCTGGAAAGGATCAGCCAGATAGGATGAAGACAAGGAAATGGTCTGTGGCCACCACCTGCAGAACCATTCCTCATGGTTGTCTTGCTAATTGCTTCTCATTTCCAACCGTTGTCTGTTCCAGTTGTACAACAGCAGGTGAAATTGATTCACAATCAGTGTTACTTCCTAACTGGACGGATTGATGTCTCAGAAGTGTGAGAAGTTCTGCACAATGACTCGTTAATTTGAGTCAGGTGTGTTGGACCAAGGACACATGGAAAACCTGCTGGATTGTGGCCCTTGAAAGACCGAATTAAGTAGCTCTGCTCTAAGCCTTGTTCACGTGCACAGATCTTTTGACAAAGGCAGACTTTTTGGCTATTGTCCACATGCAAAAATACCAGCCAGAGGGAAGCTATACACTCGCTGTGTTGACATAGTGTGTTTCGCTATCTCCTAAGTTTAACAGAATATGCACTGATCTTCCCTTTGTTGACATGGCAACAGGAGAAGCCAGCAAAATAACACCTGTGCTAACCTTGCTAAAATGACTTTTTACTACAGTACCAGCCGCCATTGGTTTTAGACAAGAACTGATCGGTTGGTGGGGAGTGAACTGGTTGTTTCTGCAGAATTTATTAACAGTTTTCTCATTAGTCTTCAACAGAGCTGCTTTTTGAGAGAACTGAACAGAAGAAAAGAGGTCCAATACCAAGACAAATATCTTTTTTTTGTCAGTACAAGTGCTTTGGAAGATAAAAAGACAAGAATGAGGCACTGGTACCTTAATACAGTTAGCAGCCACTGTGGAACTTAATGTTATGACTTTGCTCTCTGTTTTCATGGACAGAGATCTTTTTGGTATTGAAACATGAATTTCGGGGAATGAAATTGGGATAGGAAACTTAGTTTAATTTTCATACAAGGCCAAAATGAGAACAGGCAGTTGTCCGCTGATCTTAAGTTAAACTGTTTTGTTGGTCTGATGCTGTTTTTAATGTCAGAGGAGCACATTTCACAAGACTTCAACAGTTCATGACACATGTTTACTTTTTTTGTACATTATGCATATCCTTCAATAAACTATCCTTCAATAAACTATTCTTAGTGTACAAATAAACCACTTCTTTACAAAGAAACACAACTTGTTGATGCAAAAAAATATTTTTAAGACTATGTTTTCAAAAGACAAAAAGAGCCATTATTACAGACTTTGCAATTCAGATTTATTGGCTTGATTAAACTGAGAGAATGATGGGTAAAGAATCAGGAATGTGTGATTGTGTTTTGATAAATTAAATGGGCACTTTAGAGATTTTGTTGCACATTTCCACACAGCTAAAACATGCATAAGACATAGACATAACAGTAACATGACCCTTTTTCATTAGATTGTTTCTTGCTTGATACATTTTCTATAAAAATTCAGCATTACTCATATTCAGAGGAAGTAAATCTTTTAGTTATTGTGATTATTAGGGTTGAAACTACAATCTGTCACACAATACTTATGGAAAAAAGTGTCAGCTGTTTCTACATTGTATTTTACCTTCAAGGTTTTATTATTAATGGGACGTACATTAATATCTTATGAGTTTCCACTGTAAGAAAGTTGGCTCACTGCACCTACCATCTGTGTGCACTGAGAGAGTCCTACATCATGTTGGCGGGTAGACTGATTATAAATGACAAGTGGGTTTGGAATATATAGATTTTGCCTTTTAGACCACATACCTGAAGAACAGTTGTCAAAATTGAGGTCTCCCAGGATGACATCAAAGGCCACCAGGTCTTCCAACACCTTCTCACCTTCAAGTGATTGGGATGAGGATTGGCGAAACTCGGCCCCCCACTGGAGCAAGAGGTCCAGCTGCTCACAGCGGACTGACGCGTCGCCTGGACAGAAGCACAAAAATTCCAAATTATTTGTTTTAATTATTCGGTTTGTGAGTTTACTTGTGATGTTACTGATATTAGTGACAAAATATTGAATCCTTTTTGGTGCTGCGTTGCGTGGCACCGCTTGCATTTGTCCGCTACTGCCAGTAAATATGATAAACTGCTGTTAGTTATGCAGAGAAGGGAGGTGAGCAGAGAGAGGCGGCAGGTGAGAGCATGCGAGGGAACAGATGAATAGTGGAGAGTGTGAGAAACAAAGAGGTGTCAAGATATTGGAGGGCGAGTAGGTGGTTTTGGCTTTGATTACTCTCGGCTGCAGCTCGAGTACATGTGATTTTGTGTGTGTGTGTGTGTTTTACGGATTTTTTAAAGAAATGATGAAACTGAGGTTTGTGGGGGCGTGTTTGCTGTACGTTTGCCTGTGTATGTGTGAAAGTGAAAAGTTAAAGTGTGAGCAGGAATTTGTATTTAGAACTGAATATCATAATTTGTGTACTTTGGAGGAAACAAAATTCTTGTTTTGATTAAATATCTGACCTATTTCAAGTTAATAAATCCAGTTAAAAATGCTCTAAAGGCTTCAAATCCAGATGTTTCCTCTTCTTTTTTGGAGGATGTGTCTCCTTCTCTTTGCTCACAGCATAATAAATCTTCATCTCCTCTTACTGTTTTTCTGTTTTATTGACTTTACACATCAATAAGGAAGATTATTTATTGGTAAGAGCAGTGTTTCTCAATCCTGGTCCTTGGGGACAGCATAGTTGAGTATGTGGGTTGTGCCCATGAAAAACCAAATCTTCTCTGCCAATTCCAAACAGATGATTTTGCTCGTGACTCCTGTTTGGTGTCATTTATTGGAGTCGATGATTTAATTCTGTAAAAAATACATATTGGTAATTTAAGAATTCATTCATTCAACAAACGGGAACCTCAGCAGCATGTGGAAGAGCCATACACATCGAAAAGAGCCTTGCACCTCCTCCTCAAGCTCACAAGCTTGGTCTCACATGCATCCAGTTCTTCATCCAGCATTTGTCACAAGCCAGGTGGTTGCGTTGGTCACTCTGGTATGAACAGCACACCCAAGCTGATCCTACAAGTATTCAATGGGGTTGAAGTCAAGAATACTGGCAGGCCATCCCATCCTGGATGTAGAATCTGATAAACCCTTTGTGGGGCTGAGCGTTGTCATCTTGGGGGACAGAGTTCAGTCCCAGATTGTAGAGATATGTGATTGCCACTGGTTGCAAAATCTCATCTTGACATGTCTCTGGACTGAGATGTCCCCCAATGATGACAAACCTTTCATTTCCAGTAGGAAAAGTGCTGCCCCACACCATCACACTGCCTCTACCAAAAGCTGTTATCCTATCAGTGCAACAATCAGCAATGTTAGTATTCTCTGAGTCTTCTACACACTTTGAATCTATTGCCCCAAATGACCACAAGAGCCTACTCTATGCTCACAGGTGCAGCTAGTCAGGCACCTGATTGTCATCACCTGGGGTACCAGAAGCTCAAAAAGAGAGCCAAAAGCACAATAAGCCATTTGACATTGGCAGAGAAGATTTGGCAAGTTCTTCATGAATGCAACCCACATATTCAATTCAGCTCAGTTTTTTCCCTTTCTTCCCTAATGTAGAACCGTACCGATTAAAAGCTCCTCCAGTTTAAACTATGTAAAACCGCAGCAGATCCCATCACCCAGCGTTAGCACCAGGAACATTTAAAAGATCTTTTATGATTGATCTAGTGTAATATTGGCTGGTGTAACATGACAGCTGGTTGGAAATGTCAGCAAGTTTACTAAATACTAGCTTTGTACCAAAAGGCAACATGTGGATTTTTGTCTCTGTTTTGGAGAAAACAATCATAAAGATTCATGCAAGGTGGAATTTGAAGTGCATGTGTCAAAATTCGATTTTTTTAAGAAGGTCCACACAAATAAATAAAACTCCTGTAATCCTACAACATTAGTAATTAACATTGTATATTTTCCAATTTGATCTACAGCTGCAACACTTGTACAACTTCTTGCATTGGAGATGCAGCTGCATTCACTTTTTGTTTGCCCATGAGGTAATCAGTTGATGGCCATTTTGTTTAAGTTGTCAATAATCTGCCCAATGATTAACCAGCTAATTAATCCATCTCAGACTATTTTAAGGGGAATTAATAGAGATTTGAAAGCATAAATTCTGAATCAAATGAAAATGAAATACAGCATGTCACATTATGTCTAAAGTCTAAACAGGGGCTCAGTCATAATTAAATGATCTGTTAATCTGCTGAGTAAATATCCAACAGCACACTGAAATCTAGACCTCAAGTTAATTTTTACTGCTACAAACTGAGTCTGGAAGCAGTGATCCTTTATGTGAACTTTCTGAATGCCAAGTGTGCATAATCACAGTGTACATAACTCATAATTTAAACAAGAAACTTATTCAGTGGCAGTAGTTTTGATTTACTTAAGAGTATATAAGAGGATGTGATTTACATGAAAACTCACGTACAGAAAAACTTTCATTTCTTTTGTGTCATCAACAGGAATCCCTCTAGTTGGATCACTCTGAGTCCAACAAACAAATAGCTTGCAAGTTTTAGTCCATTTTTATGAACAAATAGGTGAACAATAAGGTAAATGCCTGGCTCACCAGTACTAAAAGTGAACTGACTCAAAAGGTGAGGCAAGCCATGCACTATTAGGTTCAGTTTATGTTTAGATATGTCGTCAATTCCTCAGCATCTTGCACTCAACCTAAAAAGATGTCTCAAACTGTATAAAACTTCATGTACTTATAAAAGAATCAGGTCTCTGCTCTCCTCCCCCTTTTTCTCTCCCTGTTCTCCCTTGCTTACCCACACATCCCAGCCCCCTCACCTCCAAGGGCTTTATCTTTGATGTATCTTTAGAAACAGCCCTGACACTGCTATATTTAGACCTGCAAAAAGCGTAGGAGAAGCCCAGAATAGCAGGCAATAAGGGGGGATGTGTCTTTGGTAAAAAATGAGGGTGGCATCGACCGGAGGCTTTAAATAGGGCTGTGACGCTTTAAACAGCTTGAGACAGTAACTATGGGAACAGGAGAAGGAGGTACGCTCAGGTTTTGATGCGCTCATTTATCCAAGCATCTGGACACAGAGGTGCACACAAATAGAGACAATCACACACAAAACTGAGATGTTTTCCACCCTCAGAACAAAACAACCCTGACAGGTCAAGAGCAGCTTCACAGAAACCTTATAAATACTTCAATTTCTCCAGTTATGACACAGACAGAAACAACATAAACAGCGTCCGTACCTTCTATGGCATGGAGATGTGTGCACGTGAGGTATCCCACAACTCTTTGCTCCTGATTAGAGGTGCCCACATGAACCTGCAGGGAACAGAGACAAACATGATGTCACTCTGCTGTGTTCAAATGAGCAACATGGAAGCCCAATTAATGAGTCTGTTAGCATAAATCATGCCAAGTAACAACATGACATCATTCCAGACGAGCTGAAACCTTATTGACCCTGTGGGAAAAGTCATTATTACAACAGTAATTTAATCTATGTAATGTGAAAGGAGCGGGGCAGTGTAAAACAAAAATGGACGTAATGGAAATACAACATTTTAAAATGTAATCATAATCTCTAAATCAATACAAGTAGTTCAGAATTCATCACTACCAATGATTTTGCTTAGATTATTGCTCAAAAACCCCTGATGATGAGCAAAAAGATGACCAAGTTTCCCTCACATGGACGCGGGTCACCGGGGCCCCCCTCTAGAGCCAGGCCTGGGGCACGAGGGCGAGCGCCTGGTGGCCCTGGTGCTCATGGGGCCCAGACGGGCTCAGTCCGAAAAGGAAACATGGGTCCCCCCTCTTGTGGACTCACCACCTGCGGGAGGCAGGCATAGTCATTGCCCCCTGGCTTGGCGCCTGTGCGTTAGTGTTTACCCCGGTGGATGAAAGGGCAGTCTCCCTCCACCTTCGGGTCCTGACTGTTGTTTGTGCTTATGCACCAAACAGCTTCTGGTGACTTTTCGTTCTGCTCGGAACTTCAGTGCTCACGTGGGCAACAATGTGAGACCTGGAGGGGTATGATTGGGAGGAACGGCCCCCCTGATTTGAATCTGATACTACGGGTCACAGACCGGTGCAGCTGAACCACTAGTGCAGAAGGAGCGCATGCTGTGGGATTTGAACCCCTCGTTCAGAGAGTCTTACTGACTTCTGATCACTTCATAAGTGAAATGTTCCCTAATTTGATAACTTTGGCTAAAGTGGCGCTTGTAATTCCAGTCTCCAGTATGGCAGCAGAGCGCGGATTCAGCTTCCAGATCATCAAAATGGCCTTGAAAAATCATCTGTCTGAGGTGAAAGTCCAAAACCTCATGACAATATCCTCTGCAGCAATACCGCTTGAGGCATTTGATTTTGCACAAGTAGGCATGAGGACCAGGACAAAGGTGTGAGACTGTGCATTTAGGGCACAGCAGGTGAATTGTTTATGTTCATCATGCAATCAATTAATTACAATGTTCATATGTAGCTACTGGGGCCAAAGTCAGTGGTTTTTGGTGTCTGCAAATGAAAAGCTAGGCTACATGTATTCTGCACATCTGCTTGATGTGTGATGGCACTGTGTGGATTTTCTGTTCAGTTTGTTTGGACTGAATATCAATTAAAAATGAATAAAAATGAAATGCCATTTAATATGTCATTATTATCATTTGAAAAATTAAAGTGAAAATAAAATGAAATAAATGAAAAAAAAGTAATAATGACAGGATTTTTAGGACCCTGTCAGTCAAAATGAAAGACAACGAAAAAGTCTTGTATATATACAGTATATACAATTCATGTAATACCAAGTACATAATAATCATGTACTGCAGTGACATGAGATTAGTATCTTGTAATATGGGCTCCTATGTCATAAAGATTTCATAATCATAGAGATTACAGTGATTTATTTTTCATTGCTGTCTTCAATGTGCCTCTATAAATAATGAATTGTACTTTCAACTGTGTGTTTCAAATGAAATAGTTCTCCAACAGCTTGTTGTCAAGTATTGCACAAGCTTCTTAACAACCCATTATTTGAGTCAGGTGTGTTGCAGCTGGGACACAATGAAAACCTGAAGGGATACTGTCCAGATTTAGTGATCCCTGCTGATACTAATGTCAAGTATCTATAAAAGAAATACTTTTTACATCTGAGACAGGAAGTAATCTGAAATAGTATCTTCTGTGAGATGAGTAAAAGCATATGCACTTGTATTACATGAACTAAAACCAGGACCCTGACTTTATTTGCTTTAGCTATTCTCCAATATTCCAGTTTCTTTCCACTCACAAGTGGAAATCATTTTTAAAGAAGACAATGAAACCGCTACTTAATTCTCATTAGACACAGCAAGTTGCTTGTGTAACTGACAGATAATCTTCAGAAGTCTGGACTTTTAAGGATCTTTACATCCTCTCATGCAGCCCATCCAGAACATCACAAATTCAAAACCAAAGCCGAGTTTAACTCCCTCATAATGTTCACATTTCAGTATCTACATATTTACGATTTGTATGGAAATGGACTCAGTTAGTTTGTTTGCGGTCCCTGCTCTCTGCCCTGATTGCGCTCTGATACCTTATCTAATTGCTGCAGCTGGAACATGAGCAGGTATTTTGCTGCAGTTGACTGATGTTGTTAAAAAAAAGCCAGAAGGCAGCAAGCATAGCTAGGAGAGCTGTCTTCTGTGAGCCATGTAGTCTTGACTCCAACATACAGTTGTGCTCAGTTTCAGACAGATGCACAACAGCATAAGCATCTGTGGTAATGAATTATGAATATATGAAACTCTAAGCTTTTAATAAATCATTCTTTGGGTATAATTATGCCTCCATATTTATAGAGTGTGTTCACGTTACAGAGATCACACCCTTTCATTAAAGCACATTACCCAGTTTAGTTTACTTCCTTGAACTGAACTTAGTGCTTATTAAATGATAGTTTATGCGTGTATTAGATCAGAAAAAGATCAGTTGGTTCATGTACAAATGGTGTGGTTACTTAAACTGTTTGGTGTAAGTTCGATACAATTTAGGTCATAATTTCTCCTTGTACATGTAGCATTCCAGGACTAACAACCTTTTAATGCAGATTAAACAATGACTGTTTTCTCTTCTACAGCAGATGCTGATGTACCGGGACTTTGAGTAGCCCCCTTTTCTGTGAATACCAGGCCAAGGACCTTATCACCTCTCCCCTTTGAGAGGGGACTGATTTAGTATCTCTTTTGATAAACACTCCTTTCTTTTAGGGTCCTTCTAAATAGAGAAACAGATGCCTTCAATAAAATACTGGGATTATTTACATATAGGTTAAACCTTCCTCAATAAAATGCATTCAACTTTTAGTGAACCCTTCTCTTAAATGCTTAACTAATCTGGTTTTCGGCAAAAATGACACCTGCGACCAACTGATCCAGACTTCCCGGAACCAAGACGTCCTGTGGTGTCAGACCACAGAAATTCTCCTTCCTTCAGAACTATTAAGTATTTGGTTGATTTGATTTAACCTGATTTGATTTGATCACACTATACATCAAAGAGTAATAATATGTTTTCCTGATATAGATTTTACCAAACAAGAAATCCTTAAGAATAATATCAAAGATTAAATGAGGTTCCTTCATTCAAATATAAACCATTTTCTTGGATAAAAGAAGTAAAGAATTTGACAGTAAGATTTTTATATATGTGTTAAAACTCCAACTCTTTCCACTATTGAAAGTAACAATGTGGAGAATTGTTGAGATGTTCCCTTTTCAGCAAACAAGAAGACTACAAGCTGCCTTCAAGCAAACTATATTGTGTTGTTTTAAGTAATTAAAGTTGGTTTTTACTTCAGTTAATATGTCTTTATGTTTGGGATGAAGTAAAGATGGAGAGGCAGCACACCCTTTTATGTAATCTGAAGAAATTAAACTTCTCATAACAAGAAACTTAGCATATGCTCATTGGCTAGAGCTTAGTCACTCCCTTCAAGATCTCGCACTGCTATTGGTCAAACCTTTTTTGGCTGTCACTAGGATAGAAAATCAAATGGGCTGAACATCTCTCTCCTGTCAGTTAATTTTTTTCTTCCCCTTCGGAGTATTCTTCCCCCAGTTTTGTGTTTGTCTTATTTTCCTAATCGGGAAACCCAATTCCACGTGTGTCTACCTAAAGACTTTTTCTTTGTGTTAATCTTCCCCTTTTTGTTTGCACGCAAAAGATCTTAACATTAGACTGAGTTTGTACAAATATAATCTTTTTGTTTAATTGTTGCAACTTTCATTTTTGTTTTGTAATTCGTTTATCTCGTCGTTCCCAGAGATCCACATTATTCCCCAGAACTGAAGTTTCCTATCATTTTTATCCAGTTTTATCATTTTTGCAGCATCCAAACAGCACTCCTCTGAAGAAGCCCAATTCGGACTAATTTGGATTTTAACTGTTGCAGAATCACCATTCCCTATTCTGGAACTCCGTGGGCCGGATTCCAGGCCTCAGGGCAGCTTGGACCTACAACTCAACGCATTAGTTCTACAGAACCCGGTTCTCCGAAGCTTGTTTGACTCGAGAAAGGCCACTCGGATCAGCGTGCCTCCTAGAGAACCACAAAGTGTCAAAGTGACAAACTAGGATCCTCTAGCACCCTGACCAACATCAATATAAGTGGTATTCAAATTAAATTCTAACTCAAATTTAATATCTCTACCCTAAATTACAGAGTAACTTAATTCACAAACTCTGCACCCTCTCTGTGTGGGAGCCAATTAACTTAATCCAGTATTTAGTTATTTCTTTATATAATGAATCTATAAGTCTCTCTCTTTTCTTCATCCAATCATTATTGAAATTATTCTAATAATCATAAAATACCAAAGATACATTTACACATACATATTCATTCATAATTTTGCAAATAGCATCTTCTCCTTCCAGTGTTTCAACCTCCAAAGTTCATCTGATTGCTTGTTGTTGTTGATCCAATAAATATGTGTGATCATTTTAACTGTGGTTGTCATGATTTCTGAATGCAAGGGTTTGATAAACTCGTTCTGTAGAATTTACCTCCTCCAGATAGACTGATTTATTCTGTTAAGCATTACAGGTCTTCTCTCCCGGGCCTGAACTTAAGCATTTTAAGTTAAGTTATAATACAGGGAGAGTGGTGCTCCATAGGCTAATAAATTAATTGAGGTACATAACACGCTACAACAGTGATTAGAAGATGTATCCTTAGTGACGGAATTTACTTGAATGAATTATGAAAACAAAATTGAGCAGAATAACTTCATAGGCAAATATCAAAATTCAGTTTAAATTATTTTTAAAGCAGTATTTACTGAAACAAGTATTAAATTATGACAATAATGCTGATAAAAATGTTTGCATACTACTAAATTGACCATGTGAAAATGAGTGAATAATAATGAATGGGTTAAAGATATAGAAACTAAGATGACTGTTGTATGGATTACTGGTGATGCATTTTGTACGTGCAAATATGTAATGTAATTGGTAATATTGGTATATCGGTATCCACCAGCAACCACGTGGTCTGGCTCCCCATTGCTTTATTACCTTGGTTTCATTCACACTCTCAAAGACCCCTTTTCACACACACACACACACACACACACACACACACACACACACACACACACACACACACACACACACACACACA
>JBBBVU010000010.1:3166979-3178395 GCA_037177055.1 Atherinosoma microstoma
TCGGTTATCGGTCTCCTTAAGCACCAATTATCGGTATCGGTATCGGCCCCAAAAAACCAATATCGGTCGATCCCTAACATATGTATATATACATATGTATATATGTATATCTAATTCCTGAGCCTCATACACTGTCCTGGGGACACATGACTGTTAGAAAACATTTAGAAAGTGAATTTTGGACAATATGGGACCTTTAAAATAAGCTCTGCTAATGTTTTGAATAAGACATGAAAAGAAACTTGTTTGGCTCGCAGTTCAGTTATAATATTTTAATTGTCATTTTCATGGATGCTATTTGTCATCACAGCTCTGCAGTGCAATACAATACAACTTTATTTGCAATGCACTTTATCAACAAAAAAGTTGACCAAAGTGCCACAGTAAATGATTAAAATAAGAGCATATAAAAGACAATTAAAATTAAAAATACTATTTAATAAAATAAGATAAAATCAAAGCAAACTCAAACTAATCAAGCAGTAAGCTGAACTGGGTTGAGACCAATGTCTGATTAAATGTTCAAAGGGAAATCAATTTAAAAAACAATTTAAATTGTTCAGCCACATTCACCTGTTGCTTGTTTCTATGACCCAATCACATTTCTCTATTGGACACATAAATTTTATGGGGGTTTGATGTCTTGATAATTCTGAGGATCAGGGGACTGAACCAAGTTGGATTAGTGAACGGCTTGAAGTGAATTTATCTGGTGTGTTTTCTCTTTTCTTGATCAACAGGACAAATATCAGTTTAAAACATCCTTGCAAGAGCAGATACAAGAGCACTCATTTATATTTTTACATTAGTGATTGTTCTGTAAATTTGTTCCCTCCATTTAAAAATAACCATTTTTTTTCTTTTTCCTCAAAGGAGCACAATTTTATTTTGTTTCAAGCACATCAGCAAGTTTTCCTCAAACATTGTGAATTTAATGTCAAGAGATTTCTGCCCTGAAATTCAGCTGCTACATCTGTCTGGAGATGGGGATTAAAAAGTTTAGGAATCATAACTTTGGGACATCACTAGTAAACCTAGCTCACACAGTTTCTCTGTAGAGATTATAAATATTTAGCAAATATGTCCTGAAAACAAATAGGTACTTTACAATTTGCTTGGGGTTGTGTTTGTCTATGTCAGTTCCACGCAAAGCTGCATGGAGCAGAAGAGCCAGGCAGGGAGCCAGACACAAGAGAAAAAGTGAAAATCATAGTTCGGCTTTGATCTGTGCAGACATAAACCATATGTCACATCTCAATGTCAACGTGAGCTGCTGGAAAAGCCCTGAACTCAGAAGGTTTCTCAGAGGCAAAAAGGTTCAAAGGAGTTCCTTTGTAAGGAGACAACATCAGGAAGGTCAAGGAGAGAGAGAGCTGTGCAGAAACAAACTGCACAGTCTGACTTTGGTGTGAACTTGTAGGGATTTTTTCCACTTGTGAATCCTGCTCACGGTAGACGGCTGACTCAAGGTTGTCCGAAAATTACCTTACAACCCTTTCCAGATTGATGGACGGAAAATTTGCTTTTCTAAGATCAGTGCTGGTCTTTCATCCTTGGCATTATATTAATACACACCTGGATGCTTATAGACCATCAAATGACCGAATCGTCTGGATCAATGGCTCATTAACAGGATGGTGCAGAAGTTAGCTATACGTTTTTGGAGAACCTTTTCTTTTGAATTAGGTGTGTTGTACCAGGGAAACACTAAAACCTGCAGGATGATAGAGCTCAAGGACCGGAGTTGGTGACCACTGGTCTAATATCTGTGGAAACAGTGAAGATTTCTTTGCAAACTGCTTTTAAATTTGGACTTTGTTTGACAAATAACTAATGACATGGTAAATATTTTTTACTGTTCTTTTGAGGTTATATTTGGGCGACAGTGGCTCAGGTGGTAGAGCAGGTTGTCCAATGGCCCGAAGATTGGCAGTTGGAATCCCGCTCCTGCCCCAGTCAACTGTTGTTGTGTCCTTGGGTAAGACACTTTACCCTCCTTGCCTCCAGTGTACTCAATTGTAAGTTGCTTTGGATAAAGGCATCTGCTAAATGACTGTATAGTATTTATGTCATTTGAAAACCTATTAAGGACTCAATTTTTAAAAATTATGTTTTGATACAAAAAACTTTGAGGAGAACTGATGGAGGGTGTACTTTCACATGAGCATGAAGCCATTCTGCTTCTGAAACCCTTTGGTGGAACAGTGTGGTCTTTACAGAAGACGAAACAGGCACACGTCAGACACAAAATGTCACAAACCATCATCTTTTAATTTCAGCTCGTTAGAATAAATGTCCCCTCGTCTTTTAAATGCTCAACAACTTTGACTGTTTTTTTTTTTTCTTTGGCTGTGAATGCAACATGTGTTTATGAAGTTGTTAATGACAATAGCTATAAAGCTGTTAAAATATTCAGTGTACTGGTGTAGCTGTGTTCAGGTAATGTTTAACTGTAGATTTCTTAAAACAATGGCCCCTTTTCATGTTACTATCAATTAATTGATTGGATTAGATTTGATTATGGTAATTGTTAATATAGACTAACGCAAATTAGTGAAGCTTTCAAATAAAAGGAGGATTATATTGGTCCTTTGCTGACCTTAAAACTCTTTATATTGGACAGAAATACTGAAGTTGGTTGTATTTAATATGAAGCATGTACAGCACCATGTCACACGGCAGCAACTGGATATCAATACATTGGCATTTTTGAATGAAAATCATGGCTTATTTATCAAAGAAATGTAAGAGGACTTTGTCGGAAGAAGCGCGGAAAAGAAAGAGAGAATGTGAGAGCTCAGAGAAGAGACAGGGTGAAAGATGCATGCAGGACCTTCATTAAGGAGGACTAAGATGCAGAAGAAAATAAAGGTGGACATGTGGCAAAGACAGAAATATTTTAAATGCTGGGAGAAGAGCAGCTAAGTAGTCCATTAATGGAAAATACTGATTCAAAAAGCAGAATTACAAATACAGGAACACAGTCAGCAAAGAACTCCTAATTAATGTGGGAACGAGGCACAGGTGAAACAAATAAGGTAATCAAAAAAGAAAAGAGAAACAACAACACAAGAACAGAGGCCTGTACTACGAAGCATGATTAATATACCCTGGATATCTCTCTGTTATCTGGGTTGACCTACCTAGACAACCAGGATCCGGATAAACTGTACTACGAAGCTGGTTATCAACTTGGTAATTCAACCCAGGGTTTTCCTGTCTCAATCAGTGCACGCTCACATAAAAGGGGGTGGAGTCTGCAGCATCTGACCAATCAACAAGGGAAATCCCTGCAGGCTGCAGAGCGGCATACTTCAGGTGCAGACAATTATTCTTCATAAATATTAAAAATTCAAACACATTATCCAGGCCAAAAACAACACTGTTGCCACAGCAACATCCAGCAAGGTCCATGCCAAAAAAAATACATGTATCATTAAAAACGTTGAATGTATTGGTATCTAATCCCTAACCACTCGACCCACTAACAGATAAAAGCATGTTTATGTCTGGAAGAAGTTCAACCACTGACAGACACTATCTTTTCACAACTTGCCATGCCCACCAATGTAAAATGAAGCTATTCAGTTAATAGCAGGATTCAATCCAAACACCAGTGCATTTTTCGTCCCACAAAGAAATCACATCTGTGTTTACAGCAAAGGATTGATTAGAAATGGGACTATGAATGAAAAATAATATGTGTGGTTGTTGTGGCTATATCTGTCATCACAACAAATCAGCTGCTTAGTTTTCTAGTGAAGTAATCAAACTCATGCGAGTAATGCAAGGTGAAATCTCAGTCTACCCCCTGTGTGATGGTAAAGTTAAAATAATTATCTACAGCAAGCTCCGAGGTTTAATAATCAGACTCGCCCGGCTCGGCTGGCATCAAGTGTGAAATCGGTGCTCACAGCTCGTTTCAGTCCCGCTCTGTTCTGTGTCAACTCCCTGCAATGAAAGGAAGTCTTCGAAAGTTTCATCATGTCACATCCTGCGTACTCAGTGGCTTGTTTATTTGAAAAGAAACCCAGTTATTACACTTTGTGTTAATTTTTTCTCATCCAGAGAAGAAGGAAGAAAAGACTTGTCAGCGTAAAAGGCTTCCAGTGGAGACCTTTCTTCATCACTACACAGAGCTCGTAGTGACGGAGAAACGCCTCAGCACCGTCTGAGCATCATCATGTACACAGACTTCGAATCGTAGCTCTACTGAAAGTCCTCTCTTTCTTATAAACACGAGTGCACACATCCACACAGAAGAATCCCCTCAGGCCTCTTGTCAGTTTCAGGGTGCACACACACTTATTGAAGCATACATAAGCTCTTGAAATATTAATACAGAGTGGAGCAAGATAGAGAGAAGACGGGGACAGAGAGAAAAGCAGCAATTTAAAAGGAAGGACATAGAAGTATCTAACAAATGAACTTCTTCAAACAAGAAGGCAATGAGATAATACCCCATAAGTGCTGAACATCCCTTTTCAATAAAGGTTACTAAAGATGACTAAACATCAAATCTAAAAGTGTAACAGTGTCAAGAATGTTTATTTTAAGTAATATTATTAGAAGATATGCACCATTTTCCAATGCATTTAAGAAAATTGGACTGGTTTTCTTTGCAGTTCTAGCTCACGGACTCCCTCAAAACACTCACTCCATTAAGAATAATTGAATTAGTGCCTTAAACATAAAGAGGAAAATCTACAGTCTTTGCTGCAAGGTTTACTTACTGTACTCCAGTCTACAGTGTTAGCTTGTGTTTGGTATTAATGTAAAGGTAATTAGGATAATGCTTTAATGTGGCACTCAGAGTTATTATTTTGTTTTTTGTTTTTTTATTAGAGGCTCTGCACAGATGCCAGCTGAAATCAGCCATCCAGTTATTGGCACTCCGTTTCCATTTGTCTAAATGAATGTCTTCTCCACAGCGAGCATCTGTAATACTGTGTCTAATTCACAGGACAGGAAAGTAACGTTTTATTTCCTCATTCGACGTAGAAGTGACTTCACCTTGCTCATGCACATTCAATTTTCTTTTTAAAGACATTTTACAGAAGAATAATGATAAAGAAGTAACAGGAGCTGACTAGTTATTCTAGATAATTTTTTCTTGTGTCCTTTATTCTCTTTTCTTTGTGTTTTATTCTGATTATTTATGCTTGTGTTGTGTATCTTAGTTGTTTCCTTTTTTTTTTGTCTTTTTGCACTTGCGCTTTGCCTGTACTACAAAGCTGGTTCACTTCTTAGCAAGCTCTATCACTGCAGCAACAGACGCTGAAAAGCTAACTTCCGGGGGCCCTAAGCAGAATAAATTTTAGGGACCCTACCCCTTCATGTCATTAACAAAGTTTTTGGTAGATGTGAAACCCTAAGTCATAATATAACGTCTCTTAACTTATTCAAAACACTCTAGGAAAATAGTAAGTAAAAATATGACTACACTTAGCAGACATAAAAGAGATAAAAATTTGTACAATTTATTTTGTCTGTGCTGGTGTGATATCTCAGTATAAAATAACTGAAGCAAACTCCATCCTTAAGTACAGATTATATTGTCACAAAGAGTCAACCGAAAAAGTAGGCATGTTTCAACATCTGGTCTACAAACACTGTACTTTAGTTATACTGAAAGCTTGAAATGCTTTATTACCAATGAACACATGGTTTATTATGCAACATTATTGCATATAAAGTGCTGTTGATTAGGCTACATAAAGCCGTAATAGCATGCATCCCTTTTTTACACACAAGAGAAAAATATATGATAGATAGATAGATAGATAGATAGATAGATAGATAGATAGATAGATAGATAGAAATTTTTATTGATCCCATATGGGAAATTGACGACTCAGCAGCAGCATAAAAACAAACAAAGTACTATGTAATAATAAAAACATGCAATAAATATATAATTGAAATTAAAAGTGCAGACTCTTGCCCTAGTCCGGTTGTAAAAGTCTTAACCGCACTACTCACTGTGGTGCCCCTCTACCCCCGCCTAGTGTGCTGTTAAACAGTGTGATGGCCCTGGGTAGGAAGCAGTTCCTGAGTCTGTTGGTAGAGCAACTCAGAGACAGCAGCCTGCTGCTGAAAGAGCTCCTCTGTGCCGTGATGGTAGCATGCAGAGGGTGGCTGACATCGTCCATAATGTTCAGCAGTTTGTCCAACGTCCTCCTCTCACGCAGGCAGCAAGGAAGGGGGGGGGGGGGGCTAGATCCTGTTGTTTACACCAAATTCTGACCCTACCATCTGAGTGTGGAGCTGAAGTGGAGACTCATCAGACCAGACAACGTTTTTCCATCTTCAATAGTCCAATTTTGGGGAGTCTGTGTGAATTGTAGCCTCAGTTTCCTGTTCTTAGCTGACAGGAGTGGTACCTGGTGTGGTCTTCTGCTGCTGTAGCCCATCTGCTTGGTTGGACGTGTTGTGTGTTCAGAGATGCTATTCTGCATACCTTGGTTGGAACCAGTGCTTATTTGACTTCCTGTTGCCTTTCTATCATCTCCTACCAGTCTGCCCATTTTCCTCTGACCTCTGACATAAACAAGGCATTTGGGTCCAGAAAACTGTCGCAGGTCACTTCAGGGTTTACCATGCTCTATAAACCCTAGGGATAGTTGTGCATGATAATCAAAGTATGAAATACTAAGACCATCCCTTTTGGCACCAACAACCATGCCACGATAAAAATCACTTAAAGCAATACTACATAGGTTTCTGAATTTAAAACTCTGTTTTTCTGACTTGTTTTGATGGCACACTGAAATTCATTATGCACATTCGTGGAGCCATCATTGCCCTGCAGCCTCTCGACGTTGACTTTTTTTCCTCCCAGGGCATCACATGACAGCTGTGTTTTGCTTCACAGCAGCATGTCACACATCAGCAACTGGATATAAACACATTGGTCATTTTGAAAGTGACTGAAAGTGACCATGACTGATTCAGCAAAGAAATCAGAGGTAAGCAGAAGCAAGGAAAAGAAAGAGAATAAGATAAGAAAAGAATCAACACTGGACCAACTTTTATAGCTTGAAAGAGCTCAGAGACGAGACAGGAAGCAAGACAAATGCTGAATCTGCATTCATTAGGGTGTGATAAAAATGTAAAAATCTGCCAAAGTTCAGAAGTGCAACTTTAAATCCCCTTTCTTCCCCATTCTGAGGCCTGATTTGAACTTGAGCAAGTCAACTTGACCATGTCTACATGTCAAAATGCATTGAGTTTCTGTCATATGATTCAGATTATTTATGACTTAACAAGTTGAAAGTAGCTGGTGAGTGTATGCATGTACCAGAGGACACCAATGATTCCTCCACCTTAAAATAACTATCTGAACACAAGCGTGAGCTCCAGCTTTTTATCAGGAGTTTCCTGTAGAACAGATGACACTGATGAGTCTGACATGTGCTATGTAGTGTTAACACACGGTACTGTTTTCACTCAGAGACAAAGGAAACATCACTCTGGACCCCAATAGTAAAGCAATCTTTGTCAATAAATTGACCTGACCTCAGTAGCGACTGGAAGTCCTTCTGGTCATTAGAGGCTGGGGGTGAATTTGGGGAATTCTCTCATTGATTTCCATTATCCAATGAGCATGTCTCTATTTTGAGGGTAATCCGTAGTAATGCATTCAGACTCTGTATTTACACACAAACACACACGTGACTCCTCAACCATGCACTTAGTAGTTTGAAATAATTATAAGAGGGGATAAATGTTGAGACTGAAAAGCTTTAATTACAGAGCCAGTGCTGGCTTTCTCTTCAGGGAAACATTTTTAATTAATATTCTCTCTCTGTCTCTCTGTCTCTCTCTCTCTCTGGCGCATCAATTCTCGGCAGGAAAAAAATCAGCTCTATGTTGCCGACCTGCACCTGCTCTCCAGGTAAACATATCCACAGGGAAATCATCAGAATGTGTGAATTCCCTTGCGTTACATTAGTAAAAGACTGACTCTAAACTTTAAGTGCATCATAATTGGAATAAACTATTCAGGAAAGAATAGTAAAAGATGGTTGGGGTAGATTTTTACTTAATGGTCTCATTTGGGAGAGAAATGAGACTAACCCTACTGCCAGGCTGAAATGCCAACACTGACCCATTATGCAGAGCCATGAATAATGTTCAGTAGCAATTAAAAATTTTCAGCTCCTCTATATCTGTGCATGGTAATGTCAGTAGGCTTGAGTTTATGGAAAAGTTGCAGAGGGATATTTAGATTTGCCTTTTGTTTATCTACAAACACTCAGCTCTCGCCTCACACTAGTTTCTAAACACTGCAAAGCATCTGCATTTGTTCAACTTGAGAGGAAAGTTTTGAGGTTGTAGAAATAGAAGTCAACCAAAGTTAAGTTTGACAAATAGATTGACTCGGATTCAATAAACTTTAAAAGGTGTGCATGCCTTTTCCTGCCCACAAACTACAGACAGTTGATTAACTGGGTGTCACGGCCAGTAACATCGGACTGAGGGGGTAAACGGTACAGTTTACCCAGGGTACACTGCAGGGTGGGGGAATGAAAAGTTTGACTGGTTGAACATCTGCCTTCAGGTAGATGTTTCAGATCCTTAAAAGCGAAGACTTGTAGATGAAAAGAGAAACTTTTTACTCAACAGCCATCAGGATGCTTCATGCTGCTCAGCATTTAATTATGTTTGCTGCCTGTAAGAGACCAAGTGCATGGTTTGTACATAGGGTCCGAGATTTCATGCTACTCCCTTGAACACAGCCATTCACGGCAAAAGATGAGCGAGGATATCAGGTTTGTGCATGTATGCAATTCCAAAATGTTTGAGATCTTTGAAGATGAGCCATAATTATGCAGGGCTCTGTAGATCTGTTTGTGCAAATTAGTCTTTGTGCATAAACACATGTTTTAATCATGAAACTAAAGAGTTTTACGCATAAAGCTAATATCATCTGCCTTTATCATCCAGTAAACCACATGTAAAATATGAATACTATTTTCATTGGGGATTGACATGTTTACATGTGTATCCAGCCTCTGATATTGAAAATATATCAAGACAATTTACAAGAACTTTCTGCTATAACAGGAAATTTTATGATTAGGGTCTAAAAAGTAATAAACTGAAATTATGTTTTGGTAGTATGAAGATGAATAGCTGTGTCACTTGTGACATCAAGCTTTGATTATCTGACAGATTGTATTACTACACCCACAACCATGTTCATACAGAAAAATCATATCAAGAAAAAGAAGCAGAAGCAGCAAAGCAAAGAGAAAGAAGTATTGCACAACAACGGAGAAAGCAAAGAAAGTAAGAATCACCGCTTTTAACAACAATGTGCTTTACATGAGCGAATAATCATTGTATCTGGTAGGTGTGAAGAGAAACAGCATCAACACCAGGTATTTCAAATTAACTGTATCTAATGAGATGTATCCCAGCTGGTACCCTACCGAGCTGGAGATTCACAGAGAGGAAGCGAAGGCTTCACGTTGGAAAGCAGCCAAGACGTCTGGAGGATGAAGAGGGGTGAAGCGTGAACAGCAGGCACATCAAAGCCTGCAGCTGGTCACAAGACAGGCAGGTTATGTGGAAGGGTATGAAGGCCAGAGCTGATCAATAAGAATGACAACATGCAGTCAAGATGAAGCGTACTAAAAAAAAAGCACCGGCACTATTAATGGTGAGGATGGTGGCTCAAATGTCCAATATTGTTAATGGTAAAGCAACCGAGTCTCAGGAGCAAATGGCCTATGAAGACATCTTGTTTGTGATGAAAGCAGTAAACTGACTTTTTTTTAAACTCATGAATGGATTCAACCAAAACACCATTTAATGATCTTGAACTTGTAAAATTCTTTTTACAACAATGTACACACTGAAGTAACCAGCGTGGGGTTGTGGTAGTTTGATGTAAAAAAAAAGAAAAATCACAAAAATGGAGGAGAAAGATATGATACCTAAGCAATGGAGGACACACCCTGGACAGGTTTACAGTCCATCAGAGACAAACAACCATGCACATTCTCACTCACGACCTACGGTCAGCATATGAATCAGCAGTTAACCGAACTTGAATGTTTTTGGACTGTGGGAGGAAGATTTTCTGGAGAAAACCCATGCATACCTAGGTAGACCATGCAGCCCAGCTGAGATGTGAACTTATCGTAACTGAGGTAACCATCACAGAACCATGTAGCCCTAATGAGAAACTATTGTGTTGTTGTTGTTTATCATTTAAGTGAAGTTTTCATGTATTTAATGCAATAGTGTGTGAATTTGCTGACATTTTCTTGTTTGGACAAAGCAAACATTGAGATGACCTTTTTTTGAGAATCAGACTATTAATTTAGAATATTCTCAACAAATGAACCCCGTCATCAAGAGGTCTTTTTTTCTGCCTTCTGTTGAAAATGACTTATGCAAAAAAAAAAAAATGGAGTATATCTTCACAACCAAAACAACTGTTTATAATATTGGGCTTGAAAGAAAGCTAAAACATCTGAGATTACTAAGTGTCAGAAACAGGAAACTTCATTGGTTTGACTGTCTTTTACTACGCTTTGGGTACTAGCTTGCCAAGTTTTCATCACACAATGATGACACAAGCATCTTTGTAATCAGCAAATTCTCTGCTTTCATGTGACACCTTGTTTGTGATGAAATTACTAAAGTGGACATGTGTCATTTGTGTGCTTTAGTTTTTTTTAACATGCCTATGTAATTGCTTGGCATTTGAACTGTGCTCCATTTGGGTGGCAATGCTTGGTAGATGCTTTTAGCTGAGCTTCTCTCATTTGTCATTGTCATTTTGGTATGCTACATGTTAGGATTAGTGCTTCATACTGTGCACATAGATATTTTAAAAAACAATGGTACATGAATGTGCACGTATGCACGCAAGTGAATCCGAAAGAGGAAGGATTGCTTCAAAACTTTAGTTGACTTATCATAAAAACTGATCAGTGCAATGGAAATCTGTTTAGCCATAGAAGACGATTAATGGCTCTTCAGATTGTTTTACTTAAAGCCAGTGGATGTTGCTGTTTGTACAACTTACCATCAGTTTATTTGAGTAGTATGCAGGAACCACAAATGTAGCACACACATAGTTATTTGCACTTGTGAATTTTTCATTCGGCAGTGCTTCATCTGCTTAGAGGCAAGTGGGCCCTGTTAATAGCATTTTCATGCATCAGCAGCGGTAAAACACGTCTGCAAAAGAACAAGGAAGGCACACTTAAACTACACGGTGGTATGTGAACACTCGATGAAGATCTGCCCGTGCATACACTAAGGCCCAATCTCAATTCTCCCCCTTAGCCCTACCCCTCCATTTTGCGCGTTCATGAGAAACCAAGGGGTGTCTCGATTCTCTTTTGGGGCGAGGGGTAGGGCTAAGGGGAAGGGCTGAATACCCCTTACAGCAGAG
>JBBBVU010000010.1:3189334-3206586 GCA_037177055.1 Atherinosoma microstoma
AAGGGAAATAAACAGGCTTTCCAACAGTATGAAATTTATTGCCAAGAAGCATTGTTACACCAGAGAAATAATCTACCGAACACAAATTTCCGAACTTTTTGTTCGATGTTTATTTGCATGTACATAAATTTGATCTTGTTTATTCTGTCAGACAGTGAGGATTAAGGTGATTTTAATACACTTAAAACTACTTTTAGGCTTGTTAAAGAAAGATGGAAAACTGTTTGGCAATAAGAGCACATGCACAAATTCCAGATGGCCTAACTCAGAAATGTTGTGCTCACCAGGTTTAAATAATTAAGATACATTTTTAAATATTTAGTTTTGAAATAAGCTGTGGAAACTGGTCCTCTGAGTACAGATGGTGATGATGAGAATCAGTATGAAACTAAATACTTTATCCTTCCCGCCTGCACATAATCAGAACTGACAGTATTTTCCATTTCTTGATATTCTTGTCACGTCTTTCATGCACTGCTCTTTTTAAGGTTGTCCACAGATTTGATGGTGTTTAAGTCAGGGAACCTTAAGGGCCACGGTACAGCATTTAGCTAGTACCCTTGAGGTGGTCCTTTGTGGATTGTGTGGTGTGATTTGGATCATTATTCTATTGTTGAACACCATTCTTTCATCCTTTTTAGAGACAATTTGTCCCAAAATAGTCCCAAAGCATGTTTGATCCACCCATAAAAACTGTACATGAGGCTTGTTTATTTGTTCATTTACAAATTGCAATATTTACAAGCTAATTAAAAGAACCCATTCCTGCAGGCTGTTTGGACAAATAAGATGCCAGAGTACTCATAGAGCCTTGATATTTGCATTGCCTAGTCTTTCCAAATAAATATCATGAACAAGCAATAGCCTGAAGAGAAAAATTAAGTATGAGACCTTCTCAAAAGTTATCTGAGAGCTCTAATTTATTGAAGTACCCAGATTTTAGCACAATACTCCTAATGTTATGACTTTAGAAGATAAACTCACTTTATATCTATTTAACCATCCAGCCGTGTGCTTTTAACACACGCAAGAGAATCAATTCCTCTTTCATGAATAAATTATGAGCAGCTTAATTCATTCATGTCAACAGTGGAGGGTTTATGAAGACACAGAGTGCCCTGACCTCGGTGTAACCTAACATACCCCACAGGGATCAGCAGAGCAACAGTACAACAGTTTTTTAAATAAGTGTCTGGCTTGCGTCACGACTAAAAGACTATAATCCACCAATCAGCAAAGCAAGAACTCAGCCAGATGTCGTACGTGCATTTACATTCTATATAGATGCAATGCTTAGAAAGATTTTATTATATAAATGTAATTTCAGCCTTGATATTGGCAAAGAATTTGTATTTTAAGAAGGAATGCTTTTCAGAGACACAACGCTGCATGAGCCATTTGTCACGACAATCTGTTATTTTCTTCAAAAATAAGGCTCTCATGTAGACAGGCTCGCGTCTGAACAGCACATCTTTCTCAGATGATGAATAACTGTTGTCTCCTCCATGCCAATAATCATCTTCTGTTCATTCATAACCTTTGTGTACAGTAATGATTCTTGTTATGACAGAAGAGCTGCCTGTTTCGTAGGATGACAGACTTGTCGAACGTTACATCCTGGTGTGCTGGATGAGCACAAGATGCAGAGATGACCTGTTGACTCATCAGTCGGCCCGACTGAAGTTACAGCAATTTTTTTAGACAACTTACTGAGTGTTACTGATGTGTGGTTGTCTGGCAGGTTAGCAGATCAACAGATGATGCTTTTAACAGAGTAAGTGCAGCCTTATGGGAGTCTGTGATGTGGCGACTGTGGTGGAAAGTGGTCAAATCTCTGTTTAATGTAATTATTGATTAAATGATCATAGTAATTTACTGTAATGAGCACTAATAGTAATAGTAATACATTACTTTGCACATTCCACACTAGGATGTACCGCAAGGTGGTGGGAAACCGTAGTAGGACCAGCCATACTGTTTTAATGTTCACACTGGGACATTTCTCAGTGTACACTGGACTCTTTCAAGACTAGTTATGATGAGTTTCCATGGCAACAAAAGAGTTGTTTACCAGCGGGATCAACTGATTAAGCTTTAACCAAGTTAATGAGTGAAATAACACATCAAATCCCAAATAAGTTGAAGAGGAAGCGAAGGGGATGTAGGGCAGGAGTGATGTAGAGGGAAAACCGGTGGAAATTCAAACCATGTCTTCTTAATGTGAGATCACTAGCTAACAAAATGGATGAGCTCAAAGTGCTGAGAAGGTCTCCAACAGAAAACAGGGGATGCAGTATTATGTGCTTCACCGAGACATGGCTGCATGAACACCTCCCTGACTCTAATGTGTCTGTACACTGCTTTAAGACTGCAGACAGTGATAGGAAACTTAGCAGAAAGCTAAAGGGAGGTGGAATTGCAATACTCTTTAACCACCGTTGGTTCCATCCTTGACAGGTCACTGTAAAGGAGAACATCTGCGCAAGGAACATTAAGCTGCAGTGAGTTTTCATCCATATTATTTACCCAGAGTTTACCAGTTTCTGGCAATGGTTTATATCATACCTGATACCACTGCAGACACAGCCTGAGATGTCATCAGCTCTGTCGTTGCTAGGCTACATACACAGCACCCTAACACATTCATTGCAATCTCTGGAGACTTCAACAATGTCTCTCTGTGCAATATTACCGATATTCCAACAATTTGTCAGCTGCTTCACCAGAGAAAATAAGATGTTAGACTTATTTTATACAAATGTTAAGAATGCATCCAGCTTCTCTGCTCTGCTTCCTTTAACAAGATCAGACTAAAATCTGGTTTTTCTGACCTTCATCTACAAGCCCATTGTTCAGCAGCAAGCAGTCATCACAAAGACTATTAAAACCTGGTCTAATGAAGCTGAAGATGCTCTGAGAGGGTGCTTTGAGGCCACAGACTGGAATGTCCTCTGTAAACAACATGGAGAGGACAACAATGTCATGACTGAGTGTGTGACAGATTATATCAACATCTGTATGGACAGCATCGTCCCAACAAGAACAGTGAGATGCTTCCCCATTAACAAGCCCTGGGTCACCAGTGACCTGAAAAAGAAAGACATCAAACAGATAGATAGGGGGGTTAATAAATACAATTCAAAACTTAAAACAGAAATAAAGAAGAGCCGGGACAACTACAGGAAAAGTTGGAAAGCCAGCTCCACCAGAGCACCGTGAGGGATGTGTGGTCAGGAATGAAAGAGATCACCGGCTTCAAGATAAAGGGGGATTCGACTGACGGAAGTCTGGATAGACCCAATGAGCTGAACATGTTCTTCAGTAGGTTCAGTTCACCCCCTGCCTCCAGCCCAACAGACCACACCGTCCATGAGCCCACAGTTTTCCTGTCACACCTCTACTCTGTCACCCTACAGCTCAGTCATGGACCATAACACAGCCTCATCCCCCTCCACATCACAACATACAGAGACCTCCTCTGCCTCCACCTATAGCCTGTTTTCTGCTGTGAGGTGAAGAGTGTTTGAAGACTGGTGAGACTGAATTGGAACGAGGCTCCAGGTCCATATGGTGTCATGTTCTGAAAACCTGCTCAGAACAATTATGTCAGATTCTTCAACACCTTTTCAACACCAGCCTGAGTCAAAAAAAGAATTCCTGTGCTGTAGAAAAAACACCCTGCCTTGTTCCAACCATCTGAACCAAATGACTACGGACCAGTCGCCCTAACATCTCACATCATAAAAATCCTGCAGAGTTCTGCAGAGCTCACCTCAATAAGCAGGTGAACAGATTACAGTTTGCTTATCCTAATGGGCTTGGGGTTGAAGACATCATCCTGCTTCAAAGAGCCCACTCTCATCCGGACCAATCAGGCAGCACTTTGAGGATCATGTTCTTTGATTTTTCAAGTGCTTTTAATACAATTCAGCTGCTCTGTTATGTGAGAAGCTCCATAAATTTCAGGTGGATACCCACTTGGATTTATGACTACCTAACAAACAGACCACAGTTTGTGAGACTGTAAGACTTCCAATACAACTCTGAGTCTTGTCATCTGCAGAAATACTCTGATTGCTGTGCAGTTGTGGGGTGTATCAGTGATGGGCAAGAAGCTGGGTGCAGAGAACTGGTCTGTCAGAAACAATCACCTCAGCTTGAATACAAACAAAACAAAAGAGATGATTGTTGACTTCAGGAGGAACAAGAGTAAACAAAGCCCTGTTTACATCCTTGGAGAAGAGGTGGAGGTGGCGGAGGAATACAAGTACCTTGGAGTTCAGCTGGACAACAGACTAGACTGGAAATGCAACATAGAAGCATTTACAACAGGGATGTCCAGCTCTGGTCCTCGAGGGCCACAATCCTGCAGGTTTTCAGTGTTTCCCTGGTCCAACACACCTGACTTAAATTAGTGATTCGTTGAGCAGAACTTCTTAGACTGTTGGATCCATTTAATCTGAGTCAGGTATGTTAAACCAGGAAGCATTGAAAACCTGCAGGACAGCGGCCCTTGACGACCAACTTTGGACACTCCGGATCTACAAGAAAGGAAAGAGCAGACTACTTCTTAAGGAAGCTGAGATCATTCAATGTCAGCACCATCAATGTTTCATATCTTCTAAAAATCTGTTGTGGAAATTGCAATTAGCTTTGCAGCCATCTGCTGGGGCATCAGCATCAGAGCTAGAGACTTACCTTAACCCTTAGAAAAGATGAACAAACTGATCAAGGCTGGTTTTGTGCTGAGGACGCATTGTAGCCTAGCTTTTTGCAGGCAGTTCAGTCTGAATGTTACTCTGTAAAATCACAGTTCATTAATTTTGCTTTTAGAGTTTTGTACAGATTAACCATTTGGAACATTTGGAGTATCATACAATTCAATATTGCATCATTTCGCAGGATATAATTAAATCTAGTTTTTGAATTAGATTTCATATTAAAAGATAGATATGTGGTAATAGGTTGAGTGGCGTGGGCAGTAAGCCACTATTTTTTAAGCTTATATTTGCTCAATAAGCTATTAGTTCATTTTTGCAGCTTACTGTCAGCTATTACTGCTTAAAAATTGCCTGAAAACAGGATCTGCTACTTTGAATATTGTAAATCTGTTGTATTTCTTATCTTCCCTGGTAGCCATTTTAAGTCACAGTGAAAAATTAATGACAAGTGTTTGAGGGTGAAGCTGACCAACTGCGAGGGAAGAGGCTTTGCTCCACATGGCTTTGTTCATTGCTACCTGCTTTTATGTCCCCCACAGTGTTAAATTTTTGACCTACAGCGTTTAAAGGTTTCCCTTTTGCAGTATGACTGTTTGTTTCAGATCTTTTATAGGACTTTGGAAACAGACAGCATCAACAACAAAACACCCATAAATCATTGCTGATTTATCAGCGAACACAATCTGTCAATCTTGGTCTTATCACAGGAACCACAGTAGTCCATAATTTATAACCCAAACACATGCACTTACAGGGAGAGACAGAAATATACAGCTCCTGACGATCCAAATGAACATCATCAGGCATTTAAGAGGCAGTTACACAAAGAAATGTAAACTTCAACTTAAATAATCTTTTGAAAATAGTTTTTGTATTTTTGTTTGGGCTGGAGAGGAGTAAACTGTTCGATTACTTTTGAGTTTAAATGATCAAATAGAAACAGAGTATAAGGAATTTTAATTGTGTGTTTTAATCTTAAAACAGCTTCACGAAGGACCATCTTAGTGCCATAAGCCAACTGTATCATATGAATCATATTGAATGGTTGAATATGACATAACTTTTTCAACACGTTTTATTGAAAAAGCCAAATTACGTTTTCATCAAGACTAATTATATATCACCCAGAAGACATCCACAACTATACATAAGCTAAAATGATTTAAAAGGCTTAAAACACCCATAAAGAGATACATAATGACCACAATACGGCAGAAGTAAGCTACAGAGGGATGAGAAACAACCATAAAGATTCAATGTGAGAAAGATAAAATGAAAAACTACCATGACTAGATGTAAAATAACCTATGACAATAACTAAATTAAGACACAAAAGCAACTCAATTATATAAAGATGATTACAGGTTGGCAACAAAGAGATGCAAAATCATCAAAATGTGTGATTGCTCCTTTAAATGTTCCAGAAAAGCCTAAAAGGGACAAAGCAAGCACAGACTATGGGAACTGTACAGTTAAATGTGAGTTGTATGGAGGACCACGAGAGTCATCGAAAAAGCAATACAGGGTTTTCATGATGATTAATTTATTGTAAAATAAGAATATAATTACTAAATATAATTTCCAATTCAACAATGAATTAATATAAAAAGAAATCTTATTTTCAAAGCATTTTGTAACTGCACATTTGAAATGGAATTATTAAAGAGGAATTACATATTGTATTAATTAATTCATTATTAAATCCTGTAATTTGAAAATGCATTTTCAAATCCTTTTTCTAAAAGCTGAATTAAATGACACAATTCATAAATTTGGTTAGAAATACCTTTCCATATCATACATTTTAAAAAGTTATTCCCTTTTCCATTTCCATTTTCTTTTTCGATGACTCTCCTGGTCCTCCATAGAGTTGTATTTAATGTTAAAAATAGTCACATAAAACTATGGATTAGTGCTGTTTCAGCATCTGGGTCAGGCTGAGCATATTACCGAGCCCTGGCCTTGATCCCAGCATCTAGCTGAAAAGACTTTTGAGGTAACATCAATAAAGGCAATTAATTCCAAAAAATAAGAGATAAGAAAAATGTTTGGAAATATTAAATCTAGATTGAGCAAGCATTAGTGTTTATGCATGCTTTCATTATCAGAAAGGTAAATTAACCCATAAGCAACTGGTTGATTCTTAGAGATGCACAAAAGTCAAATTAAGTCCCTTGTCTGAAGTGGCTTGTCAAAATAGTTGACATTGTGTTGTTGTCCCACCTGCTATTCACTGTTTGGTTTTTTTTGCCACAATTTGCAGGTAGTGTACAATTGGTGTACATTATGATGAGTGGTGCTTTAATCGTAGAGCAGTGTAGGAGTTTGCCTTCTATTTAGACAAAAAACAATGACACTTCAAAATGACCTTTAGATCATTTGCATGCATATTGAAAAAAAGAAGAAGAAAAAAAACAACAAACTCAAAATGATACAAAATATAATGTATGACACATGATAAGGGTAAACCCAAACAGTAACATTATCAAGAGAAAATGTCCCTAATTTCTTTGATATTCTCAGTTTAGCATCTATTTAATGAAGCCAGTATGTGTTTGCAGTGTAATAAACGAATGGAGTAAAGTTTGGACCAACAAAAACAGTCACTAACATCACTAACTAGATATACCCAAAGAAACAACGTAAGGCTTTGTACACCTCATGGTACCTCGGACCTCATTAGGTAACATTGACTGACACTCAGAATGTCAGTGATAAATGACTGTGTTGGCTTCGGAACTCTATTAAAGTTTGCCTGTATTTGTTCCTCAGAGGATTTCCATCTCAGACTGAATCGATAGAACCTGTCTGGATAAACAATAGAAAACATCTGAGCATGTGTTGCCATGTGAATCTAAAAAGTTAGCTGAGTTATATTCAATTGTTGGTGTATGTGACCGGTGGCACGATTAGTGTGTATTAAGTCAGTGTGACCTGAAACAACCACTCTAAGACATAAAGTATACTGGCTATAAAGAGGTAACCTTATGCAATATGTCTCAAATGGGACATGGCAGAGATAAAATAATACTCAGAATGAGTCAAAAATCAAACCAAATGCAACAAAAAAGATCTAAAATGGACAGAGTAGCTACAAAATGTAAAAATAACTAAGATGAACCACTGAACAGCTATAAAGAGGTGCAAAATAACCACAAGATAACTATAATACACAATAAAAAAAAACAGACAAATGCAACAGTTCTTTAGTTGGTGAATCAAAAGGATCAATATGTAATGCAAGAAATCACAAAAGGATTGTTGCTTTATGAGATACAGAATCATTATTTGTTACAAATTGACCACCGAAATAGTAAATGACAATAATGTCACACAAAATGACCAAATTTAGACATATGGTCGCTTGGTTTCAAACTAAGCAGGAGCTGCAAAACAAACAAAAAGTGACCTCAAAGGGATACAAAATGGCTACAAATGTATGGGAAACCAAAATGTGGCCCAAAAATAACCTGTTTAAAAGTATACATAGGCCAAAATGAGACCCACAGTGACACAAACAAGAGAACAATTTGCAAAACAGTTGAAACTCAGAAAATATTCAAAATACAATAGCAATCTTAAATGTGATTTATGCAGAATATTTGCAGCACAAGCTGTTATGTTTTCTGGCTTTATGTCTCACCTCTGCAGGACATGTGGAACACCTTTAACACATGAATGCTGAGAGGTCTGTTGTTTCATAATCCGTTTATGAGCTTCAGACAGCATAACGTAGCACAGAGGCTCAATATGGAGCATAACAGTGATCAATAGCCTTTTGTTATTTAGGAGAAAGAACATAAAGCAACCCAAACCAATACAACAGCCTCACACAGCTCAGTAATCTGTGATGAGCCAGAAATAAAAAAAGAAATAAGGCCATCTGGCAGAACTGGAGTTCACATAAGAGTAATTGCACCCTTTAAAAATCTATGCATCTTTTAATTTTCCTCAATCTGTATTTTGTCTCATCTTTGTCCCTGCTCCGCCCCCCTACCCCTCCACCCCTCTCCTTCCCCCGACCTTTTTTTTATGTCTTTTCATTTCCTTCATCTGTTTCTGTCAGCATACTTGAGCATCTTCTGCAGGACCAGCAGAGCTACATGCACTGTACACACATGAACACACACAGGCCTGAAAAGACCAGTGACGTCACCGTGCTCACAGCATGCTCCAGGGAGTGCTGTTGTCATGGTGACCTAGTCACATGCACTTAGTAACTGTACTACTGTGGCTGCTCATCACTGTACAGGGAACACACACACACACAGGCAGAGCCAGGATATAGCTCAGCTCTCTAAAACACACTGAATGTTTTTATATGAGGTGGAGTGTTTTACACGGGCTACAATGAAGCATGTCAGGTATTTACAGTAGCTCCTGTTTTATGGTCCAGTGGGGGCTTTAATAGAAGCAAGAGATAACCGTGTCACATGTCCTTCCCTGGATGGTTATTTTCCAATCAATTAAGAATTATGGCTTTATGTTTCCATCAACAACAGTGCAATCTGGGCTGAAGACAGCCCTCTGGGAACTGCTGGGTGGAACAACAACTCCCATGAGTGCTTAGATTTCTCAACTGGACTGGATAAACTGTCATATTGTTATTCATCAGCCTGAGTAGAGCTGGCAGCTGATTACCCTCAATATTTTGTAGCAGCCTTTTGGCTCATTAAAAGAATTTGTAGGGTTATTCATGTACATCACTGCACAAAAGATGTGCAAGGACGGAGGAACCAAAAACGAGCCAAACGAAAAACCCTTTGTTCTTTTGAATCGGTCTAAAGTGACAGCAGAAATGTTTGGTTTACATGAAGGCAGAAGATTAATGTCAACTCGTAAGGTACCGTCTTCTCACTTTGAACTCCTTCAGAAGCCTCCTCTCTAGACAATCGTCAAGCCTCGTCTCCAGAAAATCCTCAAAATCCACTCAGTGTTGACTACGTGAAGCAAAGACCTCCGCTAGCCATCGGAGCATTTTACAGTCGAGTGTTAAGCAGCCAGGATGAGAATTTGAGATTGATGTCATGGTCTTCTTAAAAGAGTGGATTGGGGCAAAGTCTGTAGTGATACTGATGCTGTGCTGACCTGCCACAGTAAAGAGAGAGTTGAAAGATGAAGCTGTCAATGTACCATTTGATCAATAATCTTATCTTCACATACAGTTACAAGCTGTGAATATCGACCAAGAGAATCAGATCATGAATACAAGTAGATAAAATAAGTTTCTGCCAAAAATTGTTTGGGCTCAGTTATCAGATATGGGCTCAGAGTGCAGATGCTGCTTCTCCACATCAAAAGGAACCAACTGAGAAGGTTTGGACATTGGTAAGGATGACTTCTGAATTCCTCCACAAAGAGATATGTCCGATATGTCCCACTGGGAGAAGGCCTCAGGGAAGATCAGGACTCAGAGGTTATATCTCTTGGCTGGCTCAGCTGGTGTCCCTCCGGAAAAGTTGGAGGAAGTGAGAGGAGAAATGGATGTCTGAGGAATGCCATTGTGACCTGATCTCAGATAAACATCAAGAAATTAATGAAAATAGGTGAGTAATTTATTGAAATATGTGCACACAGAAATGTAAATACAGTACATCAGACAAAAACATAGTTTGTACAATTCTAACAAGCTTGAAAGTCAATATTTGGTATGAGAATGATTACTCTCCAACACAGCCTGGAACCTCTTAGATTAGCTTTATTGTAATTTCTTTCAGTAGTCTTCAGGAACATATTTCCAGGCTTCTTGGAGTACATTTCAAAGCTATTCATTGGATGTTGGCTACCTTTTACTCTGTTCTCTGTGAAGCTGATCCCACACTGCTTCAATAATGTTGAGGTCCGAGCTTTGGGGAGGATTCATCACTCTATCAAACCCGTTTCCACTGATTTTCAGCCCAGTTCTTGTGCCATTTGACATACCTCATCCTTTTTCCCTGTTTTTCTTCCCTAACAATGACTTCTTCACAGCCATCCTTCAATGGAGATCATTTTCTAATGAGGCTTCAGCCAACAATAGATTGATCAACTGAAGGTACTGTCAGTTTTTTGTATTTCTTTAGGACATCACTTTCACATACTGTTCATCTGCTGTCGAGTTTGTTATTTTTGTTTGTTTTTAGGTCGGACACTTGTTTTGTCCTTCATTTGTCTAGTTTCCTCCAAATTTTAAGGGCACTTTGTACACCATGTGTTCATATCTATGTTTACGTCTGTCACACTGGGTTATCCCTCATTTTTCAGAGATGTAACTAAAGAAATAGGAACAAACAATGTCTCTTTGTGGCTGGCTGCTACTAACAAAGTACAAAAAGATACAATTAAAAATATGCTCTTTGCACAGTTGTTTGTTATGTGTAGACACAACTGTGGGTTATCTCTTGAGGCAGGGCATTTTTTTATGCTTTACTGACTCACAGATCAGTATTAAGTGGCTTAAACAAACAAAAAACTACTAAAAATGCTCACGAACAAAGACTGGACAAAAAATGGGTTAAAAAAAGAAAAGAACAAAAAGCACTCGCTGTCCAAAGAAAGAAAAAACTTTGAAACGCCTCCAGAAAGCCTGGAGAATTATTTTTCAAAATCACTTCAAAAGATTCCCAGAAAGTCTGGCTGCTTGGAAGTAAAATATAAAGAAATAAGGGTTGGATCAAGACTTTGGTACAATGCTGTAAACATCAGTTTCTGACACAAGTGTCAAAGATTTATCACTCACATTCTGTGTTGTCATCAAATTAATTTACAGCATCTTTTACACTTTAAATACCTGTGAGTGTCTTTAGCAATCAAGAAATCACACCCTCCTCCTCCTCCCTCTCAGTTTCTCCATCTCCTTCGTCAGAGTGGTTGTGGTTATGTAACGGAGTTAGTGGAGGCCTATAATGCCATCACTATGAGGCACAATATAATCAGCACAATGATTCTGTCAGGACCTGCTGCCACCTGCTCTTCAGCAACATTGCTGCTCTCATAACAACAAATGAGCTGGAAAACTCACTGCAGGAGGGAGAGCAGGAGGGTTTGCTAAACACTTTGCATTTTATAGATGCAAACATATGATGTGGAAATTAATTGTACATATTCTAACAATAATGTCTTTAACGGTGTAATACTGCTTGTGATGGCTGATGATAACAGAAAAATAGAGAAAAAAAGAAAAATGGAAACGGTCTGAGGAGCATGAACACATCACCTGAATTAGATCAGACTGAATATTGCTGCAATGATCCTTTAACTGAGTGACATTCTAGCTTTGATTCTAACCTCGTGACCTTTTGTTTCATGTCATCTTTTCCTTTATGTCTCAGTCTTGCTCTCCCACAGTTACTGTATCCCTTTCTCATACATGATCTTATAAACTGCTCTGCAGGGCAGCAGAGCCTCAACCCTGCACTGTTACATAACATAATAATTAGCGCCATTGACCCCCTTTTTATTTAGGATCTGCACTAGTATCATCAGCAATGCATGGCAGCTGCATAACGCCACAACTGTGCACTTTTAACCCATGCTACGATATTTCCAAAGCTGGGGACTTGAGTCTGGGATTCTGACTCAAGTCACACTTCAGTTGCATTTCACTGACTTCAGACTTGACTTGGACTCACATTCAAAAGACCTAAGACTCGACTCAGGCTTATGATTTGAAACTCATGAGCAATCTTTTATTTTTTATATTTTCTTCATGATCCTCCTCTCTAACTGGTCTCATGTCTGCTGTGATTCATTTTCCCAGATGTAACACTGATGTCACATCAAACAAACACGGACGTGTCCTCACGCACATTACAACGTTGGGGTTTAAAAACTGAATACAAGGGACAATAAAAGAGCGGCAAATTGTATTAACTGTGAAATAATAATACAGGACACTGGATCAACAACATCCAACTTCATCTGCCACCTTAAAACACACCTGGAGAGTTAGTCATTTATATGAAAGCTTAACGTTAGCATCTACAGTATGCAAGCAACAAACTGCACCACAGCAGCATGATAGCGTTTAGAAAACTCAAGTGCTTCTTAATCGTAATAAATATGGATTTAAACGGTCTCTTCCAATCAAAAACTAAGAAACCCTTTTGACATAACCCAGAATTTTTCTTATATAGCCCCCAACAAGCTATTTAACATTCATTACTTATCTATGCTTTCATATTTGGCTTTTAGAACCACTTTAAACTAAACCAACACAAAAATACATGTTTCTTAAGTGGTTAATATGTATTCACAGGTGAGTAGCTTTCTTAGCTGATGTTCAATCTTGAGCAAATTAGCAAAATAGGATTTAAGAGCCTTTTTGCCATGAAAGGACTGACGATGAAAATGATAAAACTGACCGAAAAACCAGAACAACGAACTAATGACATCAAATTGCTGCACACTACACAGAAAATTCACAGCACTGGTAGACAGGGGCCATGACATTTAGCAAACATAGGAAGCACAGATGTTATCAGCGAAAGCTATTCTAGCTGTTTAAACATAATTTATTTATTCATAGCACCTCACTTTGAAGAATTTTACAGTAAAATAAATAGTCTATTGTGCCCTATATTGAGGATTTCTACAATATCATTATGCTTTGCTACATGCTAGCTGCCAGACCGCACACAGTCTACCATCCATCTCTGTGCATGGCAATAGTTATTTTGTCAAACTGTTATTTTAAAGATCTTAAGTTGTTTGTGTTAAACTCCAGGCCTGACCTGGCTGCAGGCTTCCTGAAGTCCTAAAGCATTATTAACCTCTCTGGTCTGTGGTGTAGATTGCAAATCTAATAATCATTTATCTGTGATTCGTCAGGTATGCAAATCTGAACCAGCTGTTTTACCTGACAACAACTGAATGCATTTTTTTAAACATTACCTAACCAAAGATAGAATGATTGAATCATCTTCTCACAAACAATATTTTTTAATGTTTTTTAATGTAAGGTCTTATCATACAGTGAATCAGGTGGTAGCGTAAATAAATTTCTTCAGGGGAACCCCCTGTACAAAGGCAGCATGGGCTACGTGCAGTACAAAAGATCTTTGCACACACTAGGAAGCAGCAATCCTAACATGTAGCATACCAAAATCTCAGGGAGACCCTCAGCTAAAAGACTAACAATCATTAGCATCCAAATTAAAGACAATTCAAACCCCAAGCAAGTATATGGGAATGTAACAAAAACATGAGACGATCACTGTCCACTTTAGAGCTTCTGCTAATTTCTTCACTTCAAGCAACACAAACAATTAGTCATATGAAAGCAGAGACTGCTGATTACAAAGATGTCTGTCTCATTACTGTGTGACAAAAACCCAGCGAGCTAGCAGCCAAACAGCAAACAAACAAAACAGCAAAAGTAAGACATACTGATGATTATGGGATTTATTTTTGTGTTCAAAAGATTTAATTCCATCTCAAATAAACTACAAAAGTGTTCTCCTCTGACTCTGCCTTTGCTTGAAATGATTCATCAAGGTCCTGGTAGTTTCCATGAAGATGAATGGGGTTTTATAGTGATGTATTGATTCTTCCTATCATATTCTGTCTTGATTTGTTTCTTTCTGGATCCTCATGGTGGGTTTTGGGGTTATCCCTTGATTTTCCTGACTCTTATAATTGAGAGTGGTGTCAGTTTTCAACATCAGCTGATGGGTTCCTGAGATATTTACATGTGTAACACTTCTATCGGAAAAACTGCTCAGGTTCACCTCTTTAGCCTCTAGTTCTTCATCAGACATGACTTTACTTATTCCTAGATCAGCTGGGCTGCTATCCTTTGGTTTTCACTGGAACTAAGTGGTTTTCTTTTAACAGGAGATAACGTTTACATTTTATTATTGTGTGGTAAATTTACTTTGGCACAGTATCACATATCTTGTACAAAGCACATGCTTATTCTGACATATCGATAGTAATCGCACATGTCTTGGCTTTATTTTGACACAAGGTTTATACATCCAGCCCTTATAGTTATGAAAATATACTTCACTTATTTCGGGTATATCATTTCGGACAGGAGGTAGAAAAATGGGCCTTGCCAAGAAGATGTTAAGTATCTGTTACACAATTTTCAACTCCATGGCAGCATAGCTTTTTATACTAATCATGACCTTGCATGAATGAACTGTTTTGTTGAATGATAAGTAAGTTAAGTTGTTCACCTACCGCAATCTCACATACACAGATCATGGTGACTTGAACCAATGAAGGATCAGATAAACATTTGGCAATTTCTTCTTGGATGTGGTATCATCAGGGCTTTTTAAAGTCTGTGTAATTTAGGATAGATTCAAGTTTTCATTTAAAACAGTGTTACCCCCTATTTACATCCCTTCCCTTCAGCAACCTGTTCCCAAAGTCATTTCCACTCCTTTGTTTCAAGAACCACAAGTGATCCAGAAGATTCTGCCCACCAAAATCGTCTCCTCAATCCTCTGTTCTGACAAAAGCTCATAAATACTTGGCTTGTTCATTTTTCAAGAAGTGAACTCAAGAGGATGAAGACAAAGGCTAAGAGAAAGTGAAGGCAGATCAATAACAATTGTCTTTGTGTTTCGCTTGATCTGACTGTCTGCCACTAATTGGTGTCCCAGTCAAGTGAAACACTGCTTTGGAAATAATAAAAAAAAAAGCTTTCAGATTACAGTAAAGTACAATGAGGCCTCTTCATCAGAATTAGGATAATGACTTCCTGATTTCTTACATTTCTCCTCTCATCTGTTGCCCACTTGACAGCCATTATAAGACGACACAACCCAGTCAGACCTGCCCTGCTACTTTCCCATTCAGCAGATTAAAAATAATGATACACAATTACCTCAAAGTCCTTTATACAGCCAACAATATGGGCTCAGAGCAGACAGCAGTGGGGTTCAGACCAACAATGTGCGTTTGTGTGCGCATTCCCTCGGCCTGTGTATATGTTAGCATGAATCTGTGATATGTGCAGAACTGCTGCTGTTTGTCATGCTTAATCCAGGTCAGCTAGTTTGTAGTGGATCAATGCACAGAGATATGTTAATGTAGTACCAGCATGCTTGATGTTACACAGCAGGGAAAAGAAACAGTTCTGCTCTATAAATGAAAATTTTTTTTCTTATAAACAACTTAGTTTCACAACACATACCTCTTAAAAGTAGAAGTGGTATATTAAAATTGTCTAAATTCAAGGACAAAAAGTGAGGCAAGCAATCTTTCCACATGATATGAAGAACCTTAAAATGTAGCATACGAAAATGACAGGGAGACCCTTTGCTAAAAGATTCTACCAAGCATTGCCACCCAAACCATACACAATTCCAACCGAAGGCAATTATATGGGAGTGGAACAAAAACATTCCAGCAGCATTGTCCACTTTAGAGCCTCTGTTTGTTTCTGCTCTGATATGCAAAGTCAGCAGAGCCTTGATGTAAACAGGTGTGTGTCTTTCAAATCATGTTCATTTAACATGTATGAGACCAATGACACCTGAGCTTATCTCAAAGCAAAGTGTTTTTTTTACTTATACCACATATGCAAACAGTTGTATAATTATTTATTTGCCTTGCCATTATGTAATGACAGTAAACCAACGCAAGAAAAAAAGCTCTGAAAGATTTTAGCCCAAACTTGTAATGTTTATTGTGAAAAAAGTGAACGGGTCAGAGTTTTTTTTTTTTAAAGCACTGCATCTGTGGTATTTGTCAAATGGCTCCAGAGATTTCTGTGTGCAAAGCTTCTGTTTGCACAAGCAAATGGCAAGGACAAGCACATATAAACAAGAACTGTGTAGTCAAGAGTGACCCAAACAGCCGATGGACAAATACTGTGAAACAAACACAATCGCGAGCCTCTACAGACATGCTGTTACCCTTTTCATTTGCTCCTCCTCTTTCATTTGATTCGCCTGCTTTTTTTGTCCTAATGAACTCTGACCTTTGTCCCCTCCCCCACATCAGTTTGTGTACACCTCTTCATAGAGACAACACAATACAAGACCTGGGAACACGGAGGCACAAGAGTTTCACTCTCAGTGCATTAGGGTATCAATGCTCACCAAAGGCATTAAAATGCAGATAAAGCATGAATGCATGTTGTGTAAGACAAACAAAAGAGAAACCAAATTTGAACGAAATCCTCTCACATACAGTAGACCTATGTGTTACACTCAAACACAATCATACAGTCCTCCCTCTCTGACCTGGCTGCAAACAAAGCAGTATAGATTGTTTAGTATCGATTTACTGTAAGTTCGTATCGGCAACAGGCTCCATGCTCATCCACAGTCAAAACACAATCACACAAAATCAATTTCACTTTGAGTCTGACAAAAGGAAAGCATCTTATATCCACCTGCCATCTGGGCTGCTTCACAGTTATACATGACCCATATTCAACAAGATGTTGCAATGTTTCTGATGACCATTTAGTCATCTACCATTGGTGAACCAGTTTTAAAAAAATTGGGGGGGGGGGGGGGGGGGGGGTCACCCTAAAAACCAAGTCATGCTTCCTACAATTTTTTTTTCCATTTAGAACTTTCCACGTTTCCC